>VCHN02004149.1:0-12495 GCA_007115665.2 Sequoiadendron giganteum
CTAACTCCTAGACAAAATTCACCTATGTGCATACAAAAACACATCAAAACATACATAGACACATACATAACATGATGGGATGTCGTAATGCAAGGACCAAGGCAAATCGACAGTGGAAGTCATGGTAGGAAAGCAGAGGTCATGAGAGGCAAACATAAATTAGTTCGTGGAAATGAAATGGGCATTTTGAATTCTGAAAACAAGTGGGAGTTTTTAAACTACTTTGTCTGCCAACTTTTGTAGCTACAGGGATGAATGGAGCTTTCAAACAAATTATGAAGCTTTCTAACACAGTATGGACATCCATCTAATGCAAGATATCAAAGTTGGAAACACTCTAGTAGAAATGTATGCGAGATTTGGAAGCATATTTCCATCGAGATTTTGAGTCTACAAAAAGGGAAGCATAGACAAGGCATGTGAACTACTTGATATACTGCCTCAAAGGAACATGGTCTCAAGCACTGTGCGTAGAAATTCAACTCGCAGGTGTAAGGCCAAAGTACACAACATTCTCATTGTAAGCGATGGCATGAGAGTGTGGGATGGCTTTGCACATCCATCAAGGATTATTCATAGCAGATAATGAAGCTTATGGCCAAAGTGTATCTTCCCACATGATTTTCAGTCTAATCTGTCATGGGAATGAATGCTATCTGGTGGAATAATGTCGATTCCAGTCATCCGAAGACAGAAAAATATATACCAAACTTTGTGGGATTTCACTTGAAGGCATGAAAATATTGAGGAGGATGTTAAATTTATGCTGAAAATCCTACTAAAACTTGGTTTGGGAGAAGAAACCAGAGAGGTAGATGTGTTTTAGTGATTGATTTACATAGTTAAGTGATTGGAAGTTTGGTCAATGTTTAATTAGCTTTGTGTTGTCTATGCGTTGTAGGTATAGGTAGGTGTAGTATTTTTATTTAAGGGTTTATAATTTAATCTTTGTCTAATTACAGTCACAAGTTTTTGACCATATCAAAGTAAATTTTAAGATTGATGTGGATCTAAATTTAATAGATCTTATGGTTAAAAATAGTAGATGACAGATTTGGGATTAGTAATCATTTTGGCAAGAATTTTATGTTGAGTTCTTATGGTAATTTGAGACTAATTTATGATTATGAATTTTTGCATTTGTAAAGTTGTTTTTTTATTTTATTAGTTTTTTGTCTAATGTATGTTATTTGATTAGTTATTTTCTTATGAAATTTGTTTGTTTCATATGCACCAACAATGTAATAATGTCCACTTTCAAATTTTAGAACTCTTTGATATAGTAAAAATGTATTTCAGTTTCTTCATTTGATTGGAACAAAAAAATGATCACATTATTTGCAATGCTAGAAAACACAATGTCCCCTATCACTTATTTTGCTATGAAAAGTTTTTGTTTCATATGCACCAAGAATGTAATAAAGTCCACCTTCAAATTCTAGAATAACTCTTTGGTATAGTAAATGACATTTCAATTTCTTCATCTGATTGGAACAAAAAAATGTTCACATTATTTCTAGTGTTGGAAAACACACTGTCCCTTGTCATTTATTTACTTATGATTTTTTTTGTTCCATACGCACCAACAACGTAATGAAGTCCACCTTAAAATTTTTGAACAACTCTTTGGTACAATAAAAACAGCATTTCACTTTCTTCATCTGGTTGGAACAAAAAAAATGCTCACATTATTTGCAGTGTTGGAAAACACATTGTCAACTGTTTGAAAAAGAAGAATGAAATCACTCACAACCCACTGTGTTTTCCAACTTGTAGTTATTATGAATAGTAGGGGGTGTTAATAGGTACTTGAGTAATGGGGATGAGGAAAAATGTGTTGATGATCAACTTCTAGATGCAATTACAATAATTGCAGGTTGGAAAACACTAGGTGTTATGAACCCTGCAACCCATATACTGTTGTAAAACCCTCTACATCTAACAACCTGATTGGTTACTCACCACTTCATGTCAATTTGGTTAGTTTTATATTTCCCCCACCTACAAATTCCCCCAAACTCTCCACCCTTGATCTTTGAATAAGTACAATGAAATAACTCACAACCCACTATGTTTTCCAACCTGCAACTGTTTTGTGAATATATTTTTCATGAGGATGAATTTAGGATAGCTAAGACAATGAATTAAGGGGTAATAATAGGATGGATTAAGGGTATATACAAGATCCTTGACTTAAATTATGTTTCATATGATAAAATTAGTTTTACAAATAGGAGATGGCTTAAAAGGGTACACAATTTTAAATAAGAGGTATATAATATTTGATTTTAAACTAGATAAGGGTCTTTGTATGAATTAAAGTAGTCACCATGTATGTTGTATCAATTTGGTTATTTTTTATGTATCCCTAAAATTTAACTCCCCCCATACTCTCCACTATTTAACTTTGAACATGTAAAATGAAATAATGCAAATCGGCTTTGTGTTTTCTAACATGCAATTATTTTGTGCAAGTACTAGAATATATGAAATGAAAAAGGAATCTACTTTAAAAATAGTTCAAAAGATGTAGACCAAAGTGAATGAGATAGATAATGTATTGGTTTCAAGTTTCATAAACCATATACTCAAACCCTTTGTGTTTTCCAACTTGCAATTATACCATGTATTTATAGAAAAGAAAAAAAATTGTGGACCATGTTAAATACATAAAGGAATTATTCTATAGGCTTTCATTTGTAGATAAGAAAAAAAATGGAGGAGTTCAAATACATTCTTGTAAATCAATTTCATGTATGCTATGTTGTGCAACCATACATTTAGGATTATAACATCCCCTACTTACAACATTACTTCATTGTAGTTATTCATAGTTCTACATTGCATAGTTCTTCCTAAACATTAGTCTATCAGCTTCACATTTATGGTTGTACTAATAATTCATATACTCATAATTCATGGAAAATATTTATGACTAATAATTTATAGACTCATAATCATAATGTTTAAGGGGGTTATATTCATCTTGCAACCCACATAAAACTAACGAAATTGACTTGAGGGGTGACTACCCAACTGGGTTGTTAGGTTAGAGCGTTTTAGAATAGAATATGGGTTGCAGGTTTCATAACACCCACTGTTTTCCAACCTCTAATTATACATAGATAGTATAATCACTCACAAACCACTATGTTTTCCAACCTACAATTATTTTATGCATTTATTTTTCCATCATATGAGTAAATTGAAACAAAATGTTTACTCTAAGTAATAGTTGCAATAAACTTTGAAAGTGCCTTTCATTACATTAGTACTCTCTAAATAAGAAAAGGTTTTCATTACAAAAATTGTAGGTTGGAAAACACTGGGTGATATGAAACTTGCAAGCCACATACTATTGTAAAACCCTCTACACAAATAACCCAATTGGTTAGTCATCCCTCAAATCAATTTGATTAGTTTTGTGTATCCCCCACCTAGAAATCCTCCCCAAGCTCTCCACCCTTTAGATTAAAAAAAGTAGAATGCAATCACTCACAACCTACTATGTTTTCTAACCTATTATTATTTTGTGCATTTATTTTTCCATCATATGAGGAAATTGAAACACGTTTTTTACTCTAACTAATAGTTGTGGTAAATTTTGAAAGTACCTTTCATTAAATTTGTACTCTCTAAATAAGAAAAGGTTTTCATTAAAAAAATTGCAGGTTGGAAAACACTAGGTGTTATGAAACATGCAACCCACATATTTTTGTAAAACCCTCTACACATAACAATCCAATTGATTAGTTTTATGTATCACCCACCTATAAATCCTCCTCAAGCTCTCCACCCTTGAAGTTAGAAAAAAGAAGAATGCAATCACTCACAATCCACTGTGTTTTCCAACTTGCAGTTATTTCGTGCATTTCTTTTTCCATCATATGAGGAAATTGAAACACAATTTTTACTCTAAGTAATAGTTGTGGTAAATTTTGAAAGTTCCTTTCATCACATTAGGAGGAATAGTGAGAGATGGGAGATAGAGAGAATTATTTCCAATTGTATTTGTTCCATGGAATTCTTAAGTTCAAGAATCTTTGACTTCATTTGTTCAAATCCACTTATAGCATCATCTCTCACTTTCTTGGCTTGCACAAATTTTATGATCTAATTCACTTTGGTAGATGCTTCTGTTTAAGTGTTTTTAGAGAAGATTCTTTTTTAATTTCATACATTATAGTACCTGCTACCTCTAGTTTTAAGAACCTTTCAATTTCATTCTCTACATACAAATGCTTGTTGGACATTACGTTATAATTCAAAATAATTTCTTGCACTTAAGAGATTATTCCTTCTCTTGAGAAGTTGAGGATGGATCATGTGCATTATGTGCAATAGGAAAATCGAAATGTAGAATTGGAGGTAAGCATGTGCACTATGTGCAATGGGCAATAATGTGGTTATTGTTAGACCCATCATCCTCTTTATCATCTTGATTACTCTACTTAAAAAATATGCTAACCTCTATATAGTAATAATATACTCTATCCCTATCCTCATAATGGTTGTGTAATAGATGTAAAAAGAATGAGAAGCATCTAGAGGGGTAATCCTAGCTGATTGTCATTTGAGTTACAAAAATTATACCTTATTGTCATTTGAGTTATAAAATTATGATAAATTTGGTAAGAGAGAGATGGGGGAAATAGGGAGAATCATATCACCCATATCACTCAAATTCGGTAAGGGAGAGGGAAGGAGGGAGTGAACAATAAAGGGAAGGGTAGATGGAAAGAGAGATGCGTTAAAGAGGGAAAAATAGAGGGAGAGGAAGGTTAGGAGGGATAGTGAGAGATGAGAGATAGATAGAAGTATTTCCAATTGTGTTTATTCCATGGAATTCTTAAGTTAAAGAATCTTTGAATTCATTTGTTCAAATCCACTTATAGCATCATCTCTCATTTTCTTTTCTTGCAAAAATTAATATGTAATACAAAACCTCTTGACTTTATCCACTTTTTGATTTTTGTTTTCCCATTGCACATACTGCAAACACGCATTCCTCAACTTCTCAAGAGAAGGAAGAATCTCTTTAGACAATACATTATTTGTCTAATTCACTTTGGTCTGCTTCTTTTTAAGTTTTTTTAGAGTAGATTCCTTTTTCATTTCATACACTATAGTATCTGCTACCTCTAGTTCTACATTTCCATTATAGAGAGAGGTAGGGTAGGTGAGGTAGGTATAAAGAGAGTTAGGGAGAGAGGGAGGGAGAGAGGGAAGGAGGGAGATAGGAAGTGGTAGGGTAGGACGGATAGAAGGAGGGAGAGAAAGAGGGAAGGAAAGAGATAGGGATAGGTAAAGAGAGTGGTATGGTTGGAGGGATAGAGGGGAGGAGGGAGATAGGGACTAGTAGGGTGGGAGGGGTAGGTATAGAGAGAGTTAGGGAGGGAGGGAAGGATGGGTAGGTGGAGAGAGGTTGTGTGTGTGTTTGTCAGGGAGAGAGAGGGGGAAGGAGGGAGATAGGAAGTGGTAGGTGCGAGGGATAAAGGGAGGGATAGAAAGAGAGGGGGAGATTAGAAGTTGTAGGGTGGGAGGGATAGAAGGACCCAAAATGGACATAGTAGGAGGGGGAGATATGATGGTGGATTGTGGGAAATTGGCACCAAAATGGATTTATGGATTTAATAATTCATAGCTTCTATATAAGGCTTTTGAATATTTCAAACTCTCATCCACATGCCTTATAACCACATTTTAGAATTTTTTTGAATGATTAACTATGATGAAATTGCATCAATTACATGGTAAAAGTGATCCTTCTTCAATTATTAAATTAACTAATTAGTGTAAATATGGATAACATTAATCATTTATACTTTCATGCAATGGATTAATGCAATGATGTTAGATGTTTGGTTTAGGGTTTAGGATTTAAGGTTTAACCTAATGGATTAATGCAACAATGATGATGGATTAACACAAAGAGACACAAATATGGTGTTGAAAGACCTTATGATGAAGAAATTGAACAAAGAGGAAGTAGTAGTTCATAATGAAATAAAATAATAAATGAATATTATATAGATGGAGGATGATATGGTATATGTAGTGAAACAAACTTCATATGATTGTATTTTAGATGTGGAATAAAAGAAAATAGAGTATTTGAATGTTTCCAAAGAAAATGGAATAGAGGGATATAGGGAGTGGTAGGTTGGGAGGGATAGGTATAGAGATAGTTAGGGAGGGAGTGGTAGGTGGAGAGAGGTTGTGTGTGTATGTGTGAGGGAGAGAGGGATGGAGATAAAGAGGAAAGGAGGGAGATAGGGAGTGATAGGGTGGAGGGATAGAGGGAGGGAGAGGAGGGAAGGAGGGAGATAGGGAGTGGTGACAAATTTGGTTTTATATGATAAGGAAAAGGAAAAATTAGATAAAGGGAGAGAGAGGAAATAAGGGAGACATGGAGAGGTAGGTAGAGAGAGGTAAGGTTGAAGGAATAGAGGGAGAGGAAGGTAGAGAGATTGAGGAAAAGATGCAACAATTTTTTTTCCTCATCTCGATTTCTCTTACCTATTAACATACCCTACTATTCATTGTCATGATCTTCTAACTTTTTTTTCATATCTTTTACTTGAATCTTTAGATCAGTTGCTCCCTCATCAACCCTTAGGATAAAAACATCCTTTTCTTGGATAGAGTTTTCAATGTCTTGAATACTTTTATGTAGATTTGTAGCCACCTTTTTCTCAGCTTTGAGAGTGTCTTTACATTGGAGAATGTAGATGCTTCTTTTAAAAAGTTCTTTACAAGACTTGTCTACCTTTTTACATAAGACTTTCATGTCTCCACCCAACTAATTCTCTTTTTTTGGAGTTAGATCTATTTTTTCCTTTTCCTTGTCATCTATTTCCAATTTTATTTGTTCCATGCAATTCTTAAGTTCAAGAATCTTTGAGTTCATTTTTTTATCTCCACTTATAGCATCATCTCTCACATTCTTTACTTGCACACATTCATATGCAATACAAAACCTCTTGAATTTATCCACTTTTACATTTCCATTTTCCCATTGCACATACTGCACATGAACCTTCCTCATCTTCTCAAGAGTGAGAAGAATATCTTCAGTCAATACACTATCTATCTCATTCACTTTGGTCTGCTTCTTCATATTCCTTTTCCAGTTCAACTTATTAAGAGAAGGAATAATCTCTTAAGTCAATAAATTATGTTTTATAATTCTTCCAAACCATTTGTCACCATCCCCCTCCATTATACTAGCCCAAAAAAATTATCCCTATCCCTCCTTGACACTATAAATCCAATTTGGGCACCTATGTCCCATAATCCACCATCAAATCTCCCCCTCCTACTAAGTCTAAGATATTATTTTTTTCTGTTTCCATACCATTTCCCATTTATAATTATTACTATATAGTTTTTTATCATGTTTATATCAAATATATATTTTTTTTTTGTAGGATTAAAATTATAGTTCTACCCTACTGGTTGTAACATATTTATGGTAATTTACTAATACTAAAAGATCTAATTACATCTCCAATATTTTAAATTTACCTAAAATTATAATTTTATCACATGATTTTGGATGGAGTGATATGGATCTTCATATCTTTATTTCACACAAAATAAAATCAATTGAATAAGAAAATTTAAAATACATTTCATATTTGGCAACCTAGGGAGCACATGTAGATAGGTAAGATATGAGGACCAATGAGAGTACCTTCAACCATGATGAGTACATATATAGTTGTTAGTTCTATCAATCCAATAACTTACTTTATTTGAGTGTGTTTATTTTTATATTGCATTCATCTTCACCATGAGCTCCTTATGTACTTTCTCTTGCACTAAAACTAATCAAATTGACCTAGTTGATCTATCACTTTCTTCTTTAATATTTCATAGCTTCTATTTGATCTTTATGTTCTCTAAAATTATTTCTTATAGGAAGTGGTAGGGTGGGAGAACTATGTATAGATAAAACTAACCAAATTGGGTTGTGATTTATTTCATTGTGCTTGTTTAAATCTCAAGGGTGAAGAGCTTGGGGAGGAGTTACAAGTCAGGGATACAAAAAACTAACCAAATTGACCTAAGGGGTGACTAAACAATTGGGTTGTTATGTGTAGAGGGTTTTCCACACAATATGTGGGTTTTAGGTTTCATAACACCCAGTGTTTTCCAACTTGCAATTTTAGAAAATAGTATTAATGTAATTAAAACCTTTTGTTATTTACAGAGCATGAGTATAATGAAAGGAACCTTCAAAAATTACAATTAATGTAGTTTAAAATTTTGTGAGTTGTACAACAACACCTTTGATTTTAGATCTATCAAAATGCTTCACAATATTATTATAAGTAAATTGAACATTTCCTACTTGAGCCTCGAGGGACAAAGGGAGGAAGAGTAAGGTTAGGAGGGATGGTGAGATAGGAGCAATAGAGGGAAGTATAGAGAAATTGGGATAGGGAGAGGGTGAGGGGGGTGGCTTGTTTATAGAGGGAATATAAAGAGAGTTAGGGAGAGAGGGAGGTGTAGGTAGAGAGAGATAGTGGAGAGAGGTTTTGTGTGTGTAAGGGAGAGAGAGGGGGAAGGAGAGACATAGTGAGTGGTAAGGTGGGAGGTATAGAGGTACATACAAAGAGAAATAAGTTCTTCCAAACTATATTGAAATCATTTTTTCAACTCTTAATAAATAATTTGTAAAGGATAAAAATGGAGGGGATTTTCATATGGAATCATATCTCATTAATGCAACCAATTATTTCATGAAATTCTCACCTCCTCTAAAACCTATAGGCTAGGTACAAGGTTCTAGTGCATACTTTTTTTTTAGTAATAGAACTACAAACTATCTTATAATATCAAGTGCATGCTTTATTTTTAGTAATAGCAAGTTAATGACTATCTTATGTTAGCAAGAGCACAACCAACCATATCAAAAATTTTAAGCTATTCTATTTTGTTAAAGAATTTTTTTTTGGCCACCATGTAGTAAGATTCTTTGGAGAGAACATAAAGTAGAGAGCGAAAAACTCATTCGACCTAATCTTTAAGAGGATAAAATTTCGTACATGAAAATTTTATCTATTGATAACATCAACTTTGCACAGATTAGATGTAATAGACTATGATACATGGAAGGGTTTTAATCCCCAAATTATTTATACAATTCAAGGTCATAGAAATGAGGAAAATGGTCCTCAAATAGAAAGACAAAAACCCTAAATGACAATGATCCATTATCTACAATGAGATATTTTATGCATTTACAATAGTTACAATAGCAACTACTCTTCGTGAGTGCTCAACATTTTCAAAGTTCTCATTTTCCTCTCAAATATCAGGCAAGGCTTTATTTATATTATGAATACTTTCAAGTGTGAATTCTTCTCCCTCTATCCAAATTGGAGTGCCAACCTGCTAAGACATCCAAAATCCACATAAAATTTATATAGCTGAATAAAGGCTTTGAAACAAAGATTCATAACTGTAACCATAAGATTTGAGGGAGAGAGGGAGGGAACTTGAGTTAGGGAGAGAGAGGCAAAGAGAGATGGAAAAGTAAGGTGGGACATGTAGGTAAAGAGGAGCAATAGAGGGAAGTATAGAGGAATGGGGGGAGGGAGAGGTCTAGCGAGGTAGCATGGGAGGGATAAAGGGATAGAGAGGAGATGAGAGAGACATGGAGAGGTAGGTAGAGATAGGTAAAGTTGAAGGAATAGGTGGAGAGGTAGGTAGAGAGAGTGAGGGGAGATATGGAAAGTAGAGAGGGAAGGGGAGAATTTAGGAAGGAAGGAGATGTAAGTAGAATGATATATAGATATAGGGTAGAACCACTAGAGAGAGAGGGGGGGGGGGAGGGAGAGGTAGATAACTAATTTTCAAATCTATCTCTCCCTCCCTCTATTATAATCTAATGATAACTACTTTTCAAATCTATCTCTCCCTCCCTCGCTCACTGACTAGTACCTTATGTTATTTCTACAATTATGAAATTTGATATGGACTTGGATATTCTAACCTTTTCAATTTTAAATTATCAACCATCTCTTTTTGTGCTATAATATATTTACTACCATTTTTTGAATTTATAACACTTATATTTAGTCTTGTATATATTTCTAAAGAGACTTCTCCTTTGTACTAGTTCTTTATCGATACCATCACTGTTTAAAAAAACTCTAGTTTCTCTATCACTTTCTTCTTTAATAATTCATAGCTTTTATAAGGCATTTGAATATTTCAAACTCTCATCCACATGCCTTATAAACACATTTGAGAAAATTTTGAATGATTAATTATGATGATTGCATCAATTACATGGTAAAAGTGAGCCTTCAATTGTTCAATTAATCATTAATAGTTTCATGCGATGGATTATGCAATGATGATATATGTTAGGTTTAGAGTTTATAGTTTAAGGTTTAACCTAATGGATTAATGCAACGATGATGATGGATTAACCCAAAGAGAGACATAAAGATGGTGTTGAAAGACCTTATAATGAAGAAATTGAAGAAAGAGGAAGTAGTAGTTCATAATGAAATAAAATAATAGATGAATATTATATAGATGGAGGATGATATGGTGTATGTAGTGAAACAACCTTCATCATAGAATTAAGGTTGTATAGAGAGAGAGAATTAAGGTTGATTCATCATTAGTGCCTCCTTCTCCTATATTATTTAAGATGCCTTCTCCTATAGATTTTTATTCTTTCAACATATGGTGCTCATTCTACTGAGCTCTATTTTGAAATAGACAAAGATCTTAAGACTTCAAATCTACTTGAGATTTCAAAATGTGAAAACTTCTTTTGCAATGGCAACAATGTTGCAATTTCTACTTCAATTCCCTCCCACCCTACCACTCACTATCTCCCTCCTTGCCTCTTTCTGTCCCTCTATCCCTCCCACCCTACAACTCCCTATCTCACTCCTTCCCTCTTTCTCTCCCTCCCTCTATCCCTCCCACCCTACCACTTCATATCTCCCTACATCCCCCTCTCTCTCAGTTAGATTAATAAATTTATATTAGCGCAAAATTAACCTAATGAATTAATGCAATGATGATATATGTTAGGTTTAGGTTTTAGGGTTTAAGGTTTAACCTAATGGAGAGAGAAATAGAGGAAGGAGAGAGATATTTAGTGTTAAGGTGGGAGGGATAGAGGTACACATATAGAGAGGGGATGGGAGAGGTATGCATAGAGAGATTGAGAGGGAGGGGGGAGGGAGGGAGGGAGAGATAATGTGAGGGGTAGGTGGAGAGAGGTTGAGTGTGTGTGAAGGAGAGAGGGAGGGAGAGAGAGGTGAAATAGAGAGAAAGAGAGTAGATAGGGATCTATTGAGGGAAGGGTAGGTATATAGGGAGAGGGTGAGTGGAGATAGAGAGAGGGATGGAGGGAGGTGTAGGTAGAGAGAGGTAAGGTAGGTGAGGTAGGTATAAAGAGAGTTGGGGATAGAGGGAAGGGTAGGTGGAGAGAGGTAAGTAGCACATATAGATAGGTATAATATGAGGACCATCCACCTTATCTCTAGACATCATCATACAAGTGAAACTTTTCTTTTATTCCATTAGTCAACATCATCACCACATTTAAAAGAGATAGGTATGGAGAGAGTTAGGGAGAGAGGGAGGGCTAGGTGGAGAGAGGGAGGGCTAGGTCGAGAGAGGTTGTGTGTAGCACATTGTGAAGATAATTGTATTACTTATCAACTCAAAATATTATAATTTATACATTGGTTGTGTTTGTGATTAAAGTTATGATTAAGAAATTTAAAGAAAAATAAGCAATCTAGAGAATGCACTCTTTATTGAACAAGTTGTGGATGAACAAGAAGAGGAAGATATAATTCTTTCAAAGATATTGAAAACTATTTCAAAAAATTATAAGGGACTTAAAATTTGGTGCAATAAAAATGACATTTCCCTTTCTTCATTTGATTGGAACAAAAAATGCTCACATTATTTGTAGTGTTGGAAAACACGTTGTTCCTTGTAAATTATTTCCTTATGATTTTTATTTTTGTTTTGTACACACCAACAATGTAATGAAGTCCACCTTCACATTTTAGAACAAATCTTTGGTACAATAAAAAAAAAACCACTTTCTTCATTTGATTGGAACAAAAAAATGCTCATATTATTTGTAGTGTTGGAAAATACACTATCCCTTGTTAGTTGTTTCCTTTTGAATTTGCAGTGTTGAAAAACACACTATCCCTTGTCAGTTTTGTAATGAAGTCCACCTTAAATTTTAGAACAACATTAGAAATAACTAACATGGGACAATGTGTTTTCCAATAGGGCACAGTGTGTTTTCCAATAGGGAACAAAAAAATGCTCACATTATTTATAGTGTTGGAAAACACACTGTCCCTTGTCAATTATTTCATGAATTTGCAATGTTGGAAAACACACTATCCCCTATGTAGGAAATAATTCACAAGGGACAGCGTGTTTTCCAACATTGCAAATAATGTGAGAATTGTTTTGTTCGTTGTTGGAAAA
>VCHN02003205.1:5000-14717 GCA_007115665.2 Sequoiadendron giganteum
GAGAGTTAGACAGAGGCTCCCGAGGAATCTCTTTACTGGGGTCGGATTTGGACGAGTCCGGATCGACTACCAGTGTCGATCACTTCCCGAGATGCGTCCAAAACATACCCCCGTTCCGAGACGGCAAGAGAGCCCACGCATAACAGTCGAGTGTCCCAGGCAGTCTTGGGTGTATACAGAAACGACCCAAGAGCTACACAGAAGCTCCCTCCCCCCTTACTAGACCCCGACATGGATGACTTTGGAAAGGCTACCAGTGCCGATCCGTTTTACGCAATGCATCCAATGCCGAGAGAGACCTTGCATAGCAACTGGGAGAATTTGTGGTGGGGAGCAAAACGGAGCGCGCACCCTCCAAAGCAGCAGCCCGAGAGTTAGACGTAGGCTCCCAAGGAAATCTCTTTACTGGGGCCGGATTTGGACGAGTCTGGATCGACACTACTAGTCTCCCGATCGCTTCCCGAGATGCGACGTCAAAACCTTACCCCGTTCCGGGGCAGCAGAAGAGCCACTACTAACAGTCGAGTGACCCAGGCGGAGTAGGGTGTAAACAAAACCAACCCAAAAGCTACACAAAGGCTTCCCCCTTACTGGGCCCCGACATGGACGACTTTGGAAAGGCTACCAGTGCCGATCCGTTTTACGCAATGCATCCAATGCCGAGACGACGCCGAGAGAGACCTTGCATAGCAATTGGGAGAAGTTGTGTTGGGGAGAAAAACGGAGCGCACCCTCCCAAGCAAATCCGAGAGTTAGACAGGGGCTCCCAAAGAAATCTCTTTACTGAGGCCGGATTTGGACGAAGCTGTGGATCGGCTACCAGTGCCGATCACTTCCCGAGATGCGTCCAAAACATACCCCCGTTCCGAGACGGCAAGAGAGAGCCCACACATAACAGTCGAGTGTGTCCCAGGCGGGGGTCCTCGGTGTATACAAAAACAACCCAAGCGCTGCACAAAGGCTCCCTCCCCCCTTACTAGACCCCGACATGGACGATTTTGGAAAGGCTACCAGTGCCGATCCATTCTACGCAATGCATCCAATGCCGAGACCTTTCCGAGACGCCGAGAGAGACGTTGCATAGCAGCTGGGAGAATTTGTGGTGGGGAGCAAAACGGAGCGCGCACCCTACCAAGCAGCAGCCCGAGAGTTAGACGTAGGCTCCAAGGGAAATCTCTTTACTGGGGCCGGATTTGGACGAGTCTGGATCGACTACCAGTGCCGATCACTTCCCTAGATGCGTCCAAAACATACCCCCGTTCCGAGACGGCAAGAGAGCCCACGCATAACAGTCGAGTGACCCAGGCGGAGTCGGGTGTAAACAAAACCAACCCAAAAGCTACACAAAGGCTCCCCACTTACTAGACCCCGACATGGACGACTTTGGAAAGGCTACCAGTGCCGATCCGTTTTACGCAATGCATCCAATGCAGAGACCGTTCCGAGACGACACCAAGAGAGACCTTGCATAGCAATTGGGAGAGAAGTTGTGTTAGGGAGAAAAACGGAGCGCACCCTCCCTAGCAATCCAAGAGTTAGACAGAGGCTCCCAAAGAAATCTCTTTACTGAGGCCGGACTTGGACGAAACTGGATCGGCTACCAGTGCCGATCACTTCCTGAGATGCGTCAAAACCATACCCCCGTTCCGAGACGGCAAGAGAGAGCCCACGCATAACAGTCGAGTGTCACAGGCGGGGGTCTTAGGTGTATACAAAAACAACGCAAAAGCTACACAAAGGCTCCCCCTTACTAGACCCCGACATGGACGGCTTTGGGAAGGGCTACCAGTGCCGATCCGTTTTACGCAAAGCATCCAATGCCAAGGCCGTTCTGAGACGCTGAGAGAGACCGTGCGTAGCAATTGGGAGATTTTGCGGTGGGGACCTAAATGGAGCTCACCCTCCCAAGCAAATCGAGAGTTAGACAGGGGCTCCCAAGAAATCTCTTTACTGAGGCCGGATTTGGACGAGTCTGGATCGGCTACCAGTGCCGATCACTTCCCGAGATGCGTCCAAAACATACCCCCGTTCCGAGACGGCAAAGAGCCCACGCATAACAGACGAGTGACCCAGGCGGGGAGTCGGATGTAAACAAAAACAACCCAAAGGCTACACAGAGGCTCCCTCGCTTACTAAGCCCCGACATGGACGACCTTGGAAAGGCTACCAGTGCCGATCCGTTTTACACAATGCATCCAATGCCGAGACCGTTCCGAGACGACGCCGAGAGAGACCTTGCATAGCAATTGGGAGAATTTGTGTTGGGAAGCAAAACGGAGCGCACCCTCCCAAGCAGCCCGAGAGTTAGACAGGAAATCTACTATGAGGGCCGAAGTTTGGTTGAGTCTGGATCGGCTACCAGTGCGTCCAAAGAGCATGCACCCTTTCGAGGACGGCAAAAGGCCACGCATAACAGACAGGTGACCCAGAGTCGGATGTAAACAAAAACAAAGCTACACAAAGGCTCCCTCGCTTACTAGGCTGACGCCTTGGACGACCTTGGAAAGGCTACCAGATTACCGATCCGTTTTACACCAATACATCAGTAGTTTTACGCAATGCATCCAATGCCGAGACCGTTCCGAGACGACGCCGAGAGAGACCTTGCATAGCAATTGGGAGAATTTGTGTTGGAAGCAAAACGGAGCGCACCCTCCCAAGCAGCCCGAGAGTTAGACAGAGGCTCCCCAAGATATCTCTTTACTGGGGGCGGATTTGGACGAATCTGGATCGGCTACCAGTGCCGATCACTTCCCGAGATGCGTCCAAAACATACCCCCATTCCGAGACGGCAAAAGAGCCCACGCATAACAGTCGAGTGACCCAGGCGGAGTCGGATGTAAACAAAAACAACCCAAAAGCTACACAAAGGCTCCCTCGCTTACTAGGCCCCGACATGGATGACCGTGGAAAGGCTACCATTGCCGATCCGTTTTACGCAATGCATCCAATGCCGAGACCGTTCCAAGACGACGCAGAGAGAGACCTTGCATAGCAATTGGGAGAATTTGTGTTGGAAAGCAAAACGGAGCGCACCCTCCCAAGCAGCCCGAGAGTTAGACAGAGGCTCCCCAAGATATCTCTTTACTGGGGGCGGATTTGGACGAATCTGGATCGGCTACCAGTGCCGATCACTTCCCGAGATGCGTCCAAAACCAAAACCCGTTCCGAGACGGCAAGACAGCCCACGCATAACAGTCGAGCATCCCAGGCGGGAGTCGGGTGTAAACAAAAACAACCCAAAAGCTACACAGAGGCTCCCTTACTAGACCTCGACATGGACGGCTTTGGAAAGGCTACCAGTGCCGATCCGTTTTACGCAAAGCATCCAATGCCGAGGCCGTTCTGAGACGCCGAGAGAGACCATGCATAGCAATTGGGAGAATTTGCGGTGGGGAGCAAAATGGAGCACACCCTCCCAAGCAGGCCCGAGAGTTAGACAGAGGCTCATAAGAAATCTCTTCACTGGGGTCACGGATTTGGACGGGTCTGGATCAGCTACCAGTGCCGATCACTTCCTGAGATTCATCCAAAACATGGCCCCGTTTCGAGACGGCAAGAGAGCCCGCGCATAACAGTCGAGTGTCCTAGGCGGAGTCAGTGGTTGGTATAGAACAAACCGAGTAAACAGGAAATCGGATTCATGCGTAGTACCCGACGAAATCCCTTACTTGGGCGCGACATGGACGAGTTTGGAGCGGCTACCAGTGCCGCTCGAGTTGCGTCCGATGCCGAGTCCGTTCTAGGATAGCGACGAAGCCACCGCATAACAAATCCGGTGTCCTGGTGCGCTCCGTTTTTAAGGGAGCGGCTTGCGGACTGTTCCTAAGTCCGATACGGGACATCCAACTCCGAAAATGGGTCAAAACCGAGATGACAAGAAATCGGATCCATACGCGGAGTGCCCGACGAAATCCCTTACTTGGCCACGACATGGACGAGTTTGGAGCGGCTACCAGTGCCGCTCGTGTTCCCGAGGTGCGTCCGATGCCAAGACCGTTCTAGGACGGCAAACCACCAGATATAATCCGTCTGGTGCGCACTCCTTTTTAAAGGGCGGCTTGCGGACGTCAATTCAGGTAATAGGAAACCAGGGACCCTGCGGGTACCGACGAAATCATACTTGGCCGGCGGACAGGTTTGGAACGGCTTCCAGTGCCGCCCGTGTTCCCGAGGTGCGTCCGATGACGAGACCGTTCTAAGACGGCGACGATTTCAACGCATAGCAATCCGGTGTCCTGCATGCATTCTATCGGGGCGACATGCGTGCCCCCTCAAGCGTGACCGTGATCCTGCACGATTAAAACGGGGATGGATTCGGCGGTCGTTTTTAATCGTGCAGCATTACGGTCACGCTTGAGGGGCCACGCAAGGGGGGGCACTAGAATGCCACATACCCCCCATATAAGCTATTTGTCCGAATCCCAGGCATCGGTAGGATGACGCCGAGAGAGATCCAAGCCCCCCGATTTCCGACTTTTCACCCAAGCCGTGGGCATTCGAAATTTGGTCGTCCAAGTCAACCCAAATGCTAGACGGGGGCTCCCGAGTCATCCCTTACTAGGTCTCAGCAGAGTTGGGAGCGGCTACCAGTGCCGATCCCTATTCCGATCCTGCATCCGATACCGAGACCGTTCAGAGAAGGCGAGAGAGAGCCCCCGCATAGCAATCTGGTGTCATGGGCGGGGACCTGCAATGCCTCCTAAGCCTGACTCGTGTTGGTGCACGATGGATAAACCGAGAGGCAAATCCATCCGTTCGTACACCAACACCATCGCGCTCGAGGGGCACGCAGGATGGGGAGCTTTCGACTGACTTACCCCCCTTGGTGCACTCCTTTTTTGGGGAGCGACTTGCGGACTGTTCCTAAGTCCGTTCCGAGACATCAAACTCCGAGTAAGATGGCTGGCTCGTGAAGAGCAAATCGGCAATACTAGCCGTTCCTTTCGTGCGCCTCGGCCTTCAATGCGCAGGGGTGTATGGGATTCGAGTGTCGGTCCCGGGCATTGCGCCCCAGGAACGCCGGATGACCCTCGAATCCCATCCAACTCAACGCGTATGGCAACCTTGGCGTCGAATCCGAGTTGGTCCTCGAGCCCTTTTACTGCATGTGCGCCCAGAATATTCTGTGTTACACTACAGTCCATTCGAAACTCGACCTCGGCCGGCTTGGTGCGCCCCATTTCTGGTGCGACTTGGTGCACTCCTTGTTAGGGGAGCGTCTTGCGGACTGTTCCTAAGTCCGTCCCGGGACGTACATCCAACTCCGAGAATGTCATTTCACGCAGGACATCGGATTCCTATGCGGTGTACCCAGACGAAATCCCTTACTTGGCCACGACATGGACGAATTTGGAGCGGCACAAGTGCCGATCGTATTCGAAGTGCGTCCGATGCGAGAACGTTCTAAGGATGACGGAACCACCGCACAGCATTCAATATCATAACGCATCCATTCCAATTCGATGTCATCATCTCACGCAGGACATCTGGATTCCCATGCGGAGTGCGCAGCAGGCGAAATCCCTTACTTGGTCACGACATGAACGAGTTTGGAGTGGCTACCAGTGCCGCTCGTGTTCCCGAGGTGCGTTCGATGTCGAGACCGTTCTAGAACTGCGACGTAGCGCCACCGCATAGCAATCCTATGTCTTGCGCATCCATTCCGACCTGCGTCCCCCCTCAAGCGTGAACGTGATGTTGCACGATTAAAACCAACCGTCGAATCCATCCGTTCGAACAGCATCATGGTCACGCTTGAGGGGCCACGCAGGGGGGGGCACGGGAATGGTGCATGCCCCCATATAAGCTATTTGTCCGAATCCCAGGCATCGGTAGGATGACGCCGAGAGAGGACCAAGCCCCCCGATATCCGACTTTTCACCCAAGCCGTGGGCATTCGAAATTTTGGTGCGCCTCGGCCTTCGATGCGCGGGGGATGTATGGGATTCGAGTGTCGGTCCGGGGCATTGCGCCCCAGGAACACCGGATGACACTCGAGTCACATCCAACCCAACGCGTATGGCAACCTTGGCGTCGAATCCGAGTTGGCCCTCGAGCCCTTTCACTGCTTGTGCCTCCAGAATAATCTGGGTTGCACTACAGTCCATTCGAAACTCGACCTCGGCTCGGCTTGGTGCGCCCCATTTCCGGTACGACTTGGTGCACTCCTTGTTAGGGGAGCGTCTTATGGACTGTTCCTAAGTCCGTTCCGGGACCCATCCAACTCCGAGAATGTCATCTCACGCAAGACATAGGATTCCTACGCGGAGTACCCAGACGAAATCCCATACTTGGCCACGACATGGACGAGTTTGGAGCGGCTACCAGTGCCGCTCGCGCTCCCGAGGTGCGTCCGATGTCGAGACCGTTCTGGACGGCGCGACGAATTACCGCGTAACCAAAATCAGCGTCCTGCGCATCCATTCCAACTCCGAATGCTCATCTCACGCAGGACATCGGATTCCCTGCCGATGCCAATTCAAAATCCTTACTTGGCCACGACGCGGACGGTTTGGAGCGGCTACCAGTGCCGCTTCAGCGCTCTCTCGAGTGCGTCGATGTCTGAACCGTTTCGGTTCCCGGCGTAATACCGCAGCAATCTGATTTCCTGCATCCGGCATTCCGATACCGATATACCTCAAAGCGGCCATGATGCTGCGACTAAAACCGATACGCGAATCCATCCGTTCGAGCGGCATTTATGATCACGCTTGAGGGGGCACGCAGGGGGAGGCACGCGAATGACTCATGCCCCCCATATAAGCTATTTGTCCGAATCCCAGACATCGGTAGGATGACGCCGAGAGAAGACCAAGCCCCCCAATTTCTGCCTTCACACCCAAGCCGGACTAGACGAGGGCTCCCGAGTCATCCCTTACTAGGTCCCAGCAGAGTTGGGAGCGGCTACCAGTGCCGTTCCCTATTCCGAGCTGTGCATCCGATACCGAGACCGTTCGGAGAAGGCGAGAGAGCGCCCCGTATAGCAGGTCAGGTGTCCTGGACGGAGACCTACTGAACCCGAAACCCCTTGGTGCGACTATCGCTGCTTTGGTGCTCCCCGAGTTCCACTCGGCTCGCACCGAGTTGGGCGCACTCGGATTCCCCTTGTGAGGAGCGCTCTGCCGATTCCTGCACCACTGGTGCTTGGGCAATCACCCCAATCCATGGCGTCCCGGTCGATTCGCATTCCACGAGTAACCCTCACAGGCGGACTCATTCGGTTCCCACAAATCCATCGGCTTGTCACTCCAAGTCGATCTGTTCTCATATCGGTTCCCAACTCGGTTGTTATGCGGACTGGGCCAAAGAGAACACACCCCCCCCCTATGAGCTATTTGTCAGATTTCTAGGCATCGGTAGGATGACGCTGGAAACGGCGAAACACCCCCGATTTCTGACTTTTCGCACCGACCTCGCCGCACTCGAGTTCCCGACTCGGATTTTCCCACATCGAGCTGTTCTCGTATCGGCCCTCGGACTCGGGTTCCCAACTCGGTTCTTATGCGGACTGGGCCAATAGAGAACACATACCCCCTATATAAGCTATTTGTCTGATTCCCAGGCATCGGTAGGATGACGCTGGAAACAGTCACACACCCCCGATTTCCAACTTTTCGCATTCGATCTCCCGACTCGGATTCAGAACTCGATCAGTTCTCATATCGGCCTTCGGACTCGGGTTGCCACCTTGGTTTTATGCGGACTGGGCCAAAACAGAACACACACACCCCCTATATAAGCTATTTGTCCGATTCCCAGGAACCGGTAGGATGACGATGGAAACGGTCGAACACCCCGATTTCCTACTTTTTGAACCGAGCTCAGCGCACTCAAATTCCCAGCTCGATCTGTTATCGTATCGACCCTCGGACTCGGCTTACCAACTCGGTTCTTATGCGGACTTGGCCAAAAGTGAACACATACCCCCCTATATAAGCTATCTGTGAGATTGCCAGGCATCAGTAGGATGACGTTGAAAACAGGTCTAACACCCCCGAGCTCGGGTTCCCAGCTCGGGTCCGAGCTCGGGTTCCCAGCTCGGGTCCGAGCTCGGGTTCCCAGCTCGGGTCCGAGCTCGGGTTCCCAGCTCGGGTCCGAGCTCGGGTTCCCAGCTCGGATCGGGACACATAACCCCCCTACATAAGCTATTTGTCCGATTACCAGGCATCGGTAGGAAGACGTCGAAAACAGGTCAAACACCCCGAACTCGGGTTCCCAGCTCGGGTGCCGACTTGGGTCCGAGCTCGGGTGCCGACTCGGGTCCGAGCTCGGGTTCCCAGCTCGGGTCCGAGCTCGGGTGCCGACTCGGGTCCGAGCTCGGGCTCCCGGCTCGGGTGCCGACTCGGGTACCCAGCTCGAGTCCCAACTCGGGTCCGAGCTCAGGTTCCCATGCGGACTGGGTCAAACGAGAACACCTACCCCCCTATATAAGCTATTTGTCCAATTCCCAAGCATCGGTAGGATGACGCTATAAATGGTCAAACACCCCGATTTTTGACTTTTCGCCCAAAATGTGGGCATTCGAAATTTGGTCCCGTCCAAGCCACCTCACTCCCATTTATGCACCGATGCAAGCACCTCCCTCCCATTTTTGTACCGATGGGAGTATTCAGACTCGACCCCTCAAATGCAACAACCCCCTATATAAGTTATTTGTCCAATTCCTTGGCAGCGGTAGGATGACGCTAAAAAATGGCCAAACACCCCAATTTCCAACTTTTCGCCCAAAACGTGGGCATTCAAAATTTTGTCCCGTCCAAGCCACCTCGCCCCCATTTTTGCACCAACGTCAGTAACTTGCACCCATTTTTGCACCGGTGCGAGTATGAGAACTCAGCCCCTCGAATGCAACTACCCCCCTCTATAAGCTATTTGTCTGATTCCCAGACATCGTCAGGGTGACGCTGAAAAATGGTCAAACACCCCGATTTCTGACTTTTCACCCAAAACGTGGGCATTCGAGATTTTGACCCATGCAAGCTACCTCGCTCCCATTTTTCACTGGTGCGAGTATCTGGACTCAGCCCCTTGAATGTAACTACCCCCCTATATAAGCCATTTGTCCGATTCCCAAGAATTTGTAGGATGACATTGAAAACAACCAAACACCCTGATGCGAGAACCCTGCCCCCATTTCTGCATTGGTGCAAGTTCCCGCACCATTTGCATCGATGCGAGTACCCCGCCCTCATTTCTACACCGTGCGAGTACTTGCACCACTAGCACCGATGCCAGTTCCTGCACCACTCACACTGTGCGAGTACTCTGCATCGGTGCGAAAATTCTACACCTGTTGACCGGGTGCGAAGAAATTCCCCACTTCGTTGCGACCGGCACAGTCCCCGCCTCCACTTTGCACCGCTATGAAAGTATTCTGGCCTCTATTCAAGCCACCGCTTACTCAGATCGGGTGCACACCGTGCCTATTTTGCACCGCGCGAAGTCCCTGCACCAATCGCACCGGGCGCGAAATTCCCTTCCCCATTTCGGCACCTGTGCGAGTTCCTGCACCACTTTTGGACCCATTTTTTGAACCCGATTTTTGAATCCCATTTTTGGAGCCGAATTTTGGGACCCATTTGTGGAGCCCAATTTTCAAAGAAGATTTTTAGGGCCCAATTTTGGAGCCTAATTTTGGGACTCGTTTTTTAGCCCAGTTTTCAAAGCCAACTCGAATTCTCAGCTCGGATTCACAACTCGGGTTCCTAGCTCGGT
>VCHN02002514.1:0-16937 GCA_007115665.2 Sequoiadendron giganteum
ATCAAGATGACTGAATTGTGCGAGCAACTAACCATCCAATCTAGCATCCATGGAGTCTGAACCCCGATAACAAAAGGCATATTGTTCCCATCGGGCCGTTGAAAGTAGAAGAAGTTGTCAAAGTCCTGTCCACTCCACGGTAGGATACTTGTTGAATCAACTTTGTGTTTTTGTACGTGAGTAGAACGCACCTTTTGATGCACATTCATTACATCCTTTCTTGTAAGTAATTGATCTCTCTTGGACATCATGCCACATAACAGAGGATCGTTGATGTGTTTATCCATTATTGCACTGTCAATGATGTCCATGAGAAAAAGGCTTTCAATATAGCTTTTGCACTCCGTGGATAGATTAGCGACAAACATAGAACACTTCTCTCCACTTGTGTCATGAATACCATGGAAAAATTCACCATTTTTATCTACATGGAACATTTCTTTGTAGATAATATAGGCAACATCGGGTTTGCCTTCCATAACCTTTACCATGAAGTGGTATTGACAACCTCTCTTTTGTATAAACGTCTTATGTGGTTTCTTCTTTGGTGGAGGCTAGTTTCTATTGTCTTTAGGACCGTATTGACACCAGTAGCTACAAGAAAGGCATCATCTCATCATGTTCAACCAAGAGAGTAAAATATCATTCGGCCATAGAAATGAATGTCAATATATACAAACCTCTTATACAAAATTGTTTTGCTATAAGTTTTGTCATATACGAGAGAAGAGGTGGTAGGTTATCTTATTTTCTTGTCCAAAAAGTTTGTTTCTACACCTTCAACGGATGTTTCACTGTGAATGAACTGATCAAGTCTCATAAGAGGAATTGCTGCAACAAGGTCAGGGACCTTATCCTTGTTGACGGAAATACTAGCAAATTCCAAATTGGAAGACAAAAAAGGAGAGCCTCCATTTTGTACATATTGCACCTCCAATTCGTCTAGCTTATTCCATTTCAAACCTTTCCCCATTCTAGGAAATCACAACAGTGGATGAATACTTAAAATTAGTGTGGATTGTGTGAAAAAAAAAGAAAAAAAACCATTCATTAAACATAGATAAAATGTGCTTGCATTGCTCTCACCCATGTCAAACCAATAGGACGTATGGCTTCAACCGAGGAAAATTAAAGGTGATAGATTCAATCAAGCTATGTATAAAATATAAAACAAACACATGCTAGAAATCAAACAGTCCAACAAACCAACACTGTGTTTTCCGAATCACAATTATTTTCTACACTTTTCTTTCAATCATGTGAAATTCAAACACAATAATGGAATGTGTGGTTTGGAAGACATTCATACTGTCTTGTAACATTCCATGTTGAAAAACTATAGGTGTTAAGAATCAAGAAACCTACCATGAGACAACCCTTGACAGTTGAACATGGAGATTCAAATAACTAAAACCCAACACTGTCTTTTCTGAATCACAATAATTTTCTGCACTTTTCTTTCAATCATGTGAAATTCAAACATGTAACAATGGAATCTATGATTTTGAATAAATTCATATGGTTTTGTAACATTCCATGTTTCAAACACGTAGGTGTTAAGAAGAAAGCAACCCACCATGAGACAACCCTTCACATTTAAACATGGACATCCAAATAACTGAAACCCAACACTCTATTTTCCAAAGATCGCGTTTCTTTTTTCCAATTGATTTTGTCAATCATGCAAAAGTTAAACACAACAATGGAATGTGTGATTTGGAAGACATTCATACTATATTGTAACATTCCATATTGCAAAACCATGGGTTTTAAGAAGCAAGCAACCCACCATGAGACAACCCTCTACATTTAAACAAGGATATTCAAATAACTGGAACCCAACACTGTGCTTCCCATTCAGAATTATTTTGTGCAGTTTTCTTATCAATCAACTAAAATTTATACACAACAATGGAATGTATGATTTGGAAGATAGTCATACTGTATTGTAACATTCCATATTGAGACAAGGAAAGATAAACAAAAGACTAATTTCACAAGATGATATCTTTTTGAATTCATAGATTCGATAAATAAAACATCAACACAATTCGACTCAACAAATATCATATTGAAGAACGATCACAGAAGCACAAAGACATTTTTGATCAAGAAAATATTAACAAACTCAAGGATTCAATCTTATTTCCTTTTTTCTCAATATAAAGTATGGGTTCAAAGGCTCCATGGCTATGTAACAAAATTGTCTCAAAATAGAAAATGCCCTTCTCCCCCCTTTTCCTCTCTTTCTTTCCTCCCAAATTTTTTTCTCCAATAATTTTTCGCAATCCTCCTTAAAAACGACCAAGGTTGGAATAATTCATTAAGAAATTGACACTATTTCCATTACACCCTAGGAATTTGGTCACTATTCATAATTAAAAAAATTTCATGCATGTAAAGTAAAGATTCAGTTTATGTCGAAAGAAACCATTTTTATTGACAACTGCATAAAGAAACCAAGTTCGCTAAACAACCGAAGGAGCCGCAACCCATAAAATCTCCACAAGCATTTCATTAAGAAAATTATTAAATCCGGCTCACTCTTCCTCTCTATCTAAGATAGAGATCACCTTGCAATATTCAACGTAGCTGAGAAACAATGTCCATTTGTTCCTCCTCGAGCCACATTAAATTAGGCTGAATGATTGGTATTGGCTTGATTTCCCATTCCGCAACTTCAGCAGGAAGCACCATGTCCAAGAAAACCTGGGATCAAAATTCTACCACCTTAAAAAAACTGTGGGTGTTAAGAAGAAAGAAACCAACCATAACAAAACCCTTTACATTTCAAGTGGATGATTAAAATAATTGAAACCCAACACTGTGTTTCCCATTTAGAATTCTTTTCTGCACTGTTTTTTTCAATGTTGCAAAATTTAAACACAACAATGGAATGTGTGATTTGGAAGACATTCAAGTAACATTCCATGTTGCAAAACCATGTGTGTTAAGAAGCAACCAACCTACCATGATACAAATGTTTACATTTAAACAAGGAGATTCAAATAATTGAAACCCAGCATTGTGTTTCCCATTCAAAATAATTTTGTGCAGTTTTCTTATGAATCATGTGACAGTTAAACACAACAATGGAATGTGTGATTTGGAAGACAGTCATACTGTATGTAACATTCCATATTGCAAAACCATGGGTTTTAAGAAGAAAGAAACCCACCATGAGACAACCCTCTACATTTAAACAAGGAGACTCAAATAACTGAAACCCAACACTGTGTTTCCCATTCACAATTATTTTGTGTAGTTTTTTTACTGAAACCCAACACTGTGTTTCCCATTCAAAATTATTTGGAGACTTGCAAAAGAGAATAACAATTGAACTAATATAGTGGAGGATAAATAATTCAATGGGTTACTTGTTATTGATTTTCCAAATTTGGATAACTTATATAATGTCTTACTTATATGAATTAAAGTAAAAAATTATAGATAACTCATAAGAAAGAGACCAATTTGAAATGTACAAAATGGGTTGAAGACTAGATTTCAGTATGATTCTTGGTTGGGAAACACTCTTCGTAATTTTTTAATCCCTTCTTTAGCTATCAAGGATGGTCTTTCTTCTTTATTTTCATACTGTGTGGCTAATTACTAGGAATATGGTACTTAATGTAGAAAGCTGATTAATTTATTTACTCCTCTCAATCATCTCAATCAAGAGGTTATTAGCTACCTTATAGAGAAGTTAAAGAGTTCTATATAGGCTAGTTTAATAGGAAAAAATAGACCATTTGGTTGGGTTCTTCCATATGGAAGTGTACTATTGCATCTACTTATCTCCTTGAACATGATATACATGTTGAGGTGTTTGAAAAGAAGAAGATTTTGAACAAGAATATATTACATAAATTCAATCTCCGACATCTAGTACGTTGCTTGTTAGAGTAAATTATTGATTATTGATAATCTTAAAAATAGAGCCATTACAATCCCCAATAGATGTGATCTTTGTGAGAATAATGTTGACTCTATTTTTCACATTTTTCTAGAATATTTATTCACCTACTCTATCTAAATATCAAGTTCTCACCCTTAATGATGAATGGACATTCCCTCGGTATTTTAAACTACCTCAATTACCTTTCTCCCCTTCTTGGAATATCTTAAAAATTATTAAAAGCTATAAGAAAATTCACTCCATAAATGAGGAAACAATTGATCATCTCTACCATGGAGGTAGTGCAAAAACTATTTCTTTAGACAATATGAGTTGTTTTATGGAAAACATCGCATTGGTATGATGGAAAATCTTTTCCTAGTAAAATTACTTGTGGAATAATTATGAGAAGTGGGGTTGATTGCAATTATGTGATATTGGGAAAATTATTGAATGACTTGATAATAATTGAAGTTTATCAAAATATTTATTTGGGTTACTCCTTTAGATTTATCACAATCTACAACTTGGAGGTCAATGATATCACCATTTTTCTCTTTATTTGTAAAGGATACTACCTATCAATCAATCTACTTATTGATCCCTCTTTGGGAATCAACTTCTTTCATTTTTTCCAATGAGACTTAATAATTTCATCATTTTCTACTTTTTTATGGACTAGTATGTTTGGAAGATTATCATGGGAGATGAGAGACTATGAATAGAGGCTTATTATTGTCAATAATACAATAAAAAAATTACTATTTGGCAATCCTTGCGAAGGGTGAGCTAAATCCATTTATATAATACATAGATTTCATTGTACAATGGAAGAGTAAGAAGGTTATTGTGAGGGATCTAAAATTTTAAGACTCTAAAGAGTTCAACATTGTAGTTGCTAGCATGTCTAAGAAAAGAGCCAAGACCCATGAAGTGAGCAAATGTCAAAGAAAAGAAAACATTGACACTTTCATAAAAGGCTTTGAGAAGCTCATTAAATGATAATTAAGATTTCTCAAGGAGGCTCTTCCTTAAAATTAATTCAACTTCTTTCTCATTAAATATTTTACCCTAAATGAGAAGTATAAATTATCTATCTTTTGTGAAATAACTTTCCCTTTGTAAACAATATAAGGCATAATTACCTAGTATGTTTTGCTTTGTACCTTTCAATATATATAGAGAAATAAGTCATGAATGAGATTCTAGGTAAGAAAAAATGGTCCACTACACCAACTTTTTATAATTTAACTTTATAATTGTGATAATTTCAATTCCTTACTTCTCAAATCCAACCATAGGGTGGTTGTTAGTTAAAAAGTGCTCTTATTTGTAAATATTACAAGAGGTCTAGTCTTGGTGAGGAAACTACAAATGATCCCACTAAATCTTCACTATTCCTACTGTTATCTTCTTTAAACTTAGTAGACCTATAGGTAGAGCTAGTATTAGTAGAAGTCCTACCCCCTATAGTCTTAGTGTTGAGGTGAACCATCTAATGTTTCCCCTATTGATATCATTTCCCCTCCCTCTAATACAAAAGGAAAATATCTACATATCATTGGTTCTTCAATTGAGTTTATTGATAACCCTATATTTAAGAATATATAAACAACTACTAAAAGGAATAATAATTATATCAAGAAGACTATGGCCTAAAATGAAATCACTCAATGATGGTTTTAATCTTCAACATAGATTCCTAAAGTGGTTCACGAATGAAGTTGAGAATGAAATTAAGGATGGAGAAAAATCATAAATAGGTGAATATGGATGTTACTAAAATTGAGATTAAAGTGAGATTGTTTGATAAGGATTGTACAAATACATTGTTTGGATTAAGATTCTATTCATATTGTAATAATATTTCTATCTCATGCATCTCAAACACTCTTAGAATGTGAATTTGGATTCCTATACTACATAATTATAGAGGTATCTTCTATTTATATTCTAATGGTAACCTTGCCATTATTTTTCATATTCCATTCGACTTTAGACTCATTTAAAGTATTTTCCCTTTCTTAAGTACTAGAAGAAGAATTTCAGAATCTTGTCATAAAAATTGGTCCCACATGTGTTAGTGGCTCCAAAATAGAGAACTATATTTAGGGATTTGATCCATAAGATAGTTATGGGTCGAACATGTCTTTGCGGTTTTATTTGTTTTTAGGGTCTCATTGATTGACCCCATATGGCGTCCATGTGAATTCATTGATGTCCAAGGTGGGTATTGGATTTTTTAATGTACTAAGGCCTTGGTCTATTATTTTGGTGAAAAAAATTATGGCTTTTGTCTCTTTTCTTATGTATTAGTAGTATAAGATAGTAGTTTAATATTATTTTTTGCAGTTTATTTTTTCAATGGTGCAAAATTTAAACACAACAAGGGAATGTGTTATTTTGAAGACATTCAAGCAACTGAAATACTCGACATTGTGTTTCCCAAATTTCAAACTAAAAGAACTTGTAAAACCCTCTACATTAAAACAAGGAGATTCAAATAAATGAAACCCAACACTCTGTTTCCCATTCAGAATTGTTTTGTACGGTTTTTTATTGAAACCCAACACTGCATTTCCCATTCAGACTTATTTTTTGCAGTTTATTTTTTCAATGGTGTGAATTTAAACACAACAATGGAATCTATGATTTTGGAGACATTCAAGCAACTAAAATACTCGACATTGTGTTTCCCAAATTTCAAACTAAAAGAACTTGTAAAACCCTCTACATTAAAACAAGGAGATTCAAATAAATGAAACCCATCATTGTGTTTCCCATTTAGAATTATTTTTTACAGTTTTTTATTGAAGCCCAGCACTACATTTCCCATTCAAAATTAGTTTTTGCAGTTTATTTTTTCAATGGTGCAAAATTTAAACACAACAATGGAATGTGTGATTTTGAAGACATTCAAACAACTGAAATACTTGACATTGTGTTTCCCAAATTTCAAACTAAAAGAACTTGTAAAACCCTCTACATTAAAACAAGGAGATTCAAATAAATGCCCAACACTCTGTTTCCCATTCATAATAGTTTTGTACGGTTTTTTTATTGAAACCCAACATTGCATTTCCCATTTAGACTTATTTTTTGTAGTTTATTTTTTCAATGTGCGAAATTTAAACACAACAATGATGTGTGATTTTGAAGACATTCAAGCAACTGAAATACTCGACATTGTGTTTCCCAAAATTCAAACTAAAAGAACTCGTAAAACCCTCTACATTAAAACAAGGAGATTCAAATAAATGAAACCCAACACTGTGTTTCCCATTCATAATTATTTTGTACAGTTTTTTTATTGAAGCCCAACACTGCGTTTCCCATTCAGAATTATTTTTTGCAGTTTATGTTTTCAATGGTGCGAAATTTAAACACAACAATGGAATGTGTGATTTTGAAGACATTCAAGCAACTGAAATACTCAACATTGTGTATCCCAAATTTCAAAATAAAAGAACTTGTAAAACCCTCTACATTAAAACAAGGAGATTCAAATAAATGAAACCCAACACTCTGTTTCCCATTCAGAATTGTTTTGTATGGTTTTTTTATTGAAAACCAACACTGCGTTTCCCATTCAGACTTATTTTTTGTAGTTTATTTTTTCAATGGTGTGAAATTTAAACACAATAATGGAATGTGTGATTTTGAAGACATTCAAGCAACTGAAATACTCAACATTGTGTTTCCCAAATTTCAAACTAAAAGAACTTGTAAAACCCTCAACATTAAAACAAGGAGATTCAAATAAATGAAACCCAACACTGTGTTTCCCATTCAGAATTATTTTTTATAGTTTTTTTATTGAATCCCAGCACTGCATTTCCCATTCAGAATTATTTTTTGTAGTTTATTTTTTCAATGGTACAAAATTTAAACACAACAATGCAATGTGTGATTTTGAAGACGTTCAAGCAACTGAAATACTCAACATTGTGTTTCCCAAATTTCAAACTAAAAGAACTTGTAAAACCCTCTACATTAAAACAAGGAAATTCAAATAAATGAAACCCAACACTATGTTTCTCATTTAGAATTATTTTGTACAGTTTTTTTATTGAAACCCAACACTGCGTTTTCCATTCAAACTTATTTTTTGTAGTTTATTTTTTCAATGGTGCAAAATTTAAACACAACAATGGAATTGTGATTTTGAAGACATTCAAGCAACTGAAATAATCGACATTGTGTTTCCCAAATTTCAAACTAAAAGAACTTGTAAAAAACTCTACATTAAAACAAGGAGATTCAAATAAATGAAACCCAGCACTATGTTTCCCATTCATAATTATTTTGTACAGTTTTTTTATTGAAACCGAGCACTACGTTTCCCATTCAGACTTATTTTTTGCACTTTATTTTTTCAATGGTGTGAAATTTAAACACAACAATGGAATGTGTGATTTTGAAGACATTCAAGCAACTGAAATACTCGGCATTGTGTTTCCCAAATTTTAAACTAAAAGAACTTGTAAAACCCTTTACATTAAAACAAGGAGATTCAAATAAATGAAACGCAACACTGTGTTTCCCTTTTAGAATTATTTTGTACAGTTTTTTTATTGAAGCCCAGCACTGCGTTTCCCATTCAGAATTATTTTTTGCAGTTTATTTTTTCAATGGTGGAAATTTAAACACAACAATGGAATGTTTGATTTTGAAGACATTCAAGCAACTGAAATACTCGACATTGTGTTTCCCAAATTTCAAACTAAAAGAACTTGTAAAACCCTCTACATTAAAACAAGGAGATTCAAATAAATGAAACCCAACACTCTGTTTCCCATTCATAATTGTTTTGTACGGTTTTTTCATTGAAACCCAACACTGTGTTTCCCATTCCGAATTAATTTTTGCAGTTTATTTTTTCAATGGTGTGAAATTTAAACACAACAATGGAATGTGTGATTTTGGAGACATTCAAGCAACTGAAATACTCGACATTGTGTTTCCCAAATTTAAAACTAAAAGAACTTGTAAAACCCTCTACATTAAAACAAGGAGATTCAAATAAATGAAACCCAACACTGTGTTTCCCATTCATAATTATTTTGTACAATTTTTTTTATTGATACCAACACTGCGTTTCCCATTCAAAATTATTTTTTGCAGTTTATTTTTTCATTGGTGTGAAATTTAAACACAACAATGGAATGTGTGATTTTGAAGATATTCAAGCAACTAAAATACTCCACATTGTGTTTCTTAAATTTCAAATTAAAACAACTTGTAAAACCCTCTGCTTGCAACAAAATTACCCCTCACCTCGATTTCGTCTGTATTCTCTTCCAAATCCTCCACGTGCACTCCACACTTCAGATTATTTAGTCGGTATTCTTCTCAAAGTCATCCATGTGCACTCAGACCTTCAACTTTCCCTTTCAACGTGTAGCCAGGAAACAAAACAAATGGTATTCTCAACTCGCTTTCTTGAAATAGAAAAGGCCCACGTCATTCCCTTCCACTTTTCCTGTGCCACACAAAAGAAACTTGCCGACGAAGCTAACCCGCCCGCTTTTTTTCCCGGCAATGGGCGGGAAAACACACCTGACGGGGCCATTAACTCCTGCTTGACCATAGCTCAGATGTTTCATCCCATTTGCCGGTTTTAGGCGTCTAGTGGGCCCCACACTATGACGTCTTGTCATATTATGTATGTATCCATGTATGTTCATGTGTATGTTTTTCATGCGTTTTCGATGTACATAGGTGAATTTTATCTAGTAGCTAGCTGGCTCCGGATCAGGGATGACCACTATCTTCAAATTATTTATTTTGATAGTTGGTAGGATAAAACCTTAACATCTGATTCCAAAAATACAAGGGTTTTTCTTCTTTTTATTTATCACTTTTTTAGGAATTGGGATTCAAGCATAACATTTATTTCTCATCACTTAAGAGTTGCACAAATAAAGAACCTACCCAATTTCCAAAAACTGATGAATTGTTAACACATAAAGATCCATTTTTGGGAGTTGAGCATTGCCAATAACATGTAATCCTTGAGTTAAGGTTATGATAAGGCTTAAATAACATCCATGAGGCTCGACATGTAAAAATATGAGGTGTTTCATCAAAATAATTTGTCATCATTTGTCAGACATTGGGATTCAAAAATGTGTTTTATATTTGTCTTTAAAGTTTGGGAGGTTCATGAAGGATATCTCCGATGTCTGATATATGAAATTGTTGACTCCATTTTTATAAGGGAAAATATTATTGAATATCAAAGTTTGAGGATATAGGTTAATTCTTACATAATGATCTTTAATGTGTGTGGTTAACAACTAAAACCTGAAACCTGAAACTAGGTAAAATCCTAAGGCAAAAGCTTTCATCAAGTTTGAGATAAAGGCTCCTTTAGAAATCATGGCAAAAATGGGACCTAAGGCCTAATATGATAATTTTAAAAATGTTCTTGATTGGCATGCTCTATCAAAACATGATGAATTACAAGGTACAAAAAAAGGAAATAGAAGGAAAATGAAGAATGATGAAATGAAAAACTAAAAAATGACAAAACAAAGACAAAACAAAGAACCAAAAAGAAATGTGAAGAAATACGCAACCAAACCAAGAACACAATAGAACCATGCAATAGACCAAAAAATCCATGGAATTAAAATTAGGTTTCGGTCTTGGATACTATCTAGAAATTGTATAGGAGAAAAGACAAAAATGGATGAGTGAAAAGAAATCACCACCATCAGACCTTCAGGATTGGTGATATCGTGAGACAATCATCTTGACAAAGGAAAGCCCGAAGGCCAATGCAACAAAAAGGAAAATAGGTACAATGAATAGGCATGGAGGGTTGAGCTTGATAAAGAAGGTATGCCAATCCTCAAGATCTTGAAACTTTGACATGTGACCTTGAAACATAAAGGAAAAAGGAAAAAGCAAAATGAAAAAGGGAAGGAAAATGAAAACAAAGGGAGGAAGGGAAAGAGATAAAACAAAGGAGAATAGAAAGAGAAAGAAAAGGGGGTCCCCATTTTGTCAAAAATAAAATGGGGTGTGGGTGCAAGGCACAATAAGAATCATATGATTCCTGATCTAACTCCCAATCACCCTCTAATATTGGTCCCCCCTCTTTTTCCTCACTCAGACCTTCAATATATATAAAATATTTTCACTACATTTATTTCCTCGATTGTATTTGTTCTCACAATTGAAACACAACTCTTTTGCTCTCTTCTCCTTAATATGTTATGGATTTAACCTAATAGTTTGAGGTAAATAATGTGTAGGAGATCTCCTTTGTCTTATGTTTACAATCCATTGTCATTTATTGGTCAAAAAATTATCCTCAAATTGTCTTGCCATAGGTATTTATTGTGAAAAAGATTGTGGTTGGAACAAATGTATCTCATATTTAATGTGGTCCTTTAAACATCCTAGAAATAATTCATTCAAATCTTCTTCTATCACATTCTCCAATCTTAGAAAAAGTTCTTGAAATTGTTGAGTATAGTCCTTGATCGTACCTATTTTCCTTAATTTAGTGAATTGGGAGAAGTAGCTATCCATAAAATTATTTCCATAATGGGTGGCAAGTTCCTCTTGAAAAATTTACCATGTGACCAAACAATGCTTATTTCTCTTCTCATAACATAGCCAATGATGTTAAATAAATTTATTTAGTTCCAAGTGTAATGATGCCATAGCTGCCTTCTATTGACTAGGAACATGATGAAGATCAAATAATTGCTCAATTTTGCAAAGCCAATTGGTTGGATCCTTTCCATCAAAATTTCTCATATCCAACTTGGGTATGAATTGTTGAGGTATAGGATTATTGAAGGGATGTTCCTTCTTGAGATCTAATTCAAGCCAAAAAAAGCATTATCTTCCACCTTACTAGGTGAATCTTCTCCCTTGTAATTCATATCATAGATAAGTGATTTTAATTCACTCATATCCTTTTGAATTTCCCTTTTGATTAACAAAATTTCTTTAGTCATCTCCTACTTCAATGATGAAATTTCACCCTTGAGATTGTTGATTTCATCATTAGGGTTAATATCCTTAATTTCTACATCATCCTTATTTGAAGATTTCCTAGGTATGGTGCATTCCTTTTGCCTATTGTTGTAGGCCCCATTATGATAGTAGCAAATAATTTTATAATAAATCACACAAATAAAGTCAAAATAATCTAAATTTTTTATTGTAACTTACAAAGGTCTAGGTTACACTTCTCCAAAAAACTCCTAAAAATTAGGTGTTTTGTAGCTTGAGAGTGAATTTCTTAGGAACCATACTTCTACAATAATCACTTAATTATACTCTAATTACCCTAAAATTTGGACTGTAGGATCCTCACTTAATTCTTTAAAAATCACTTAAAATAAATAACAAATTTAGAAAGATTTGGAAGATATGCACTTTCCAAATAAATTGGAAAGAAACCCTAATTCTATAATAAATCGCTCGATTTTTCTCCAATTCCTATAAAATATGGATTGTAGCTTCTTGAATATTCTCTTAAAAACCATTTAAATCTGATTTTTTTTTCACAAAATTAGAGAAATATGCACTTCCTAAAATGACCTCCAAAATTTAGAAAATGTCATGCTTTCACAGTGTCAAGGTCATGCTCTAATACCAATTGTTATGAAATAACTTGCATAATAGAAGATATAATATGAAATATGTTGAAATACTTGATAATAACTAAGAATAACAAGCCACTTCAAGGGGGAAAACCTCCAAATATCTCCAATGAGAACATAATTCACAATTTGATGATCAAATAAGACTTACTACATCTTATATATACCTTACTTATGCCTAAGATATCACCTAGGTCAACTTATATAACCATATATAAGCCTTAGGCTGACCTAATTAGCTAAATAACAATATTTAATAATGATAGTATAACTTAATTAAGATTTAAGATAGCTACAAGATGATTATTCATAACCTTTTTAACTCTAATATTAAGAGTGTAGCATGTTCCATATGAATAGTATAGTCCACCTCATTCACCACCTCAAGACCAACTCATGTCACACAAACACTATTAAAAAATTTCAATCATATAATCAACATGAACTATCTCACCCAAAGTGGGAACAGGCAGATGTGACTCTGCCCGTCAAGGGAATAGGTAGATGCAAATACACCCAAAAGGGAAAGAAGCGGATGCGAATTCACCACTTGGAAAGAAATACATAGGGACAATTGTGAAATTACTCATGGGGGAAAAGGGTGAATGTGAGTTCTGCTCTAGGAATAAAAAAGGGCAAAGTTGTGCTTGGTGTGAGCTAATTTTAGATCATATAGGGTCAAGAATGTGATTGTAGAAATTATGTCAATTTATTCTACAAATATGAATTTGATCTAAGGTGGTGAATGAGAGATGAAACTTGAAATCACCTTCCAAGAACAAATAAATATAAAATAAAGATAAACTAAGTCAAGATTTAAACATGAATATACCACTTATATAATTATTATTACATAGAGAAAAATCTGATTAAAATACCCAAAACATAACATAAACAAATAAAATATAATGGTGAGTACCTTCCTTTTTAATATTGTAATAATAGCATTTTTTTTAATTAAAAATATTAATAGAAATGAAACTTGTTTCTAGAATTTCATTTTTTTCATTTTTTTTACATAATAGTATGATATAGTCTAGAATTTATCTCTTGCAAATACATATTAAAATTATAGATCAATATTAATATGATGTGCCTAAATTATTCATAATAATAGCTAGTTCATGTAACTCAATCTTTTGGGTAAGATATAAGGATATGGGGTAGATGCCCTTAAAGAGTGCAAATTCTAAAAATATATTGGAAAGTCATTGTCATGTCATATATAGATAGTAGCAAGATATGGTGCATATGTTTTTTGACAAGTTGTTACTAAGAAGGTAACTCCCATTATATTAAATATAAGAAAAAATATCCCTCATAGAAGGTAAATGAGTTACATAGTCAAGATGACTAGAGAAATATAAAGCCCCACTTCAATTCCTCCAACCTTGAGAGTTGATAAGTAGAAAGAAGATAAGGATGATCTATTATAATTTTCTTTTGGAATAAAGTGAAGTCTCTAACAAAAATACCTTCCTTAAACCGTTCTCTAGACAAGAATAAATATTCAAATTAGAATTAAATTCATGGTGATCAAATACCTTGTCACAAGCTCTTTGAGTGTTATTCTGATAATAGAAATAAGTGGCCTCATGCACCCAAGAACTCCATGAGGGATACAATAAATTACTTGCATCCAATCTCCCCAAAAAAAATCAACTAGTAAGATTGATGTAAAAAAATTAAAATTCCCCACTCATAATATGATCATGAATCTACCCACCAACTAGTTGTTGTAGACCAATCACCTCCATGATCAACACTTCTATTGATAAATGTTTTGAATTTGGAATAGTCAACACAGCTAAGTTAGAACATCGCTTCTCTATAAACACACATAGCTCTATAAAATTTCATCCATTATGCCATCAAAGCTAGATAACAGATGAATGGAGAGCTAATAGACTGGAGTATCGATTTTATGAATATCCTTAGTCACATCAAAATCCATTGTGTTAGATATGCCCTCCTAGAAGTAAGTGTGATTTGACACAAGTGAGTCCTTAGACTGATCACAACCATGGTTAGTTGAACCATTCACTTCCCTAAAAATAGGTCATATAGTAAAATCATTCAACTAATAGATTAGAGAAATGATCACCTCCAAACAAAAATGTATCTTCCAATTAATAGTACTTTTCTTTTGCACAACACAAATGCAAAGAAATGAGTCTCCTTCGATATCCATGTTGTCTATATTTTTTCCTTTGCAAAGTTTTAATCCTTGGTATGGTGCCTCATCATCCTCATTGTTTGACCTAGTTGGAAGTCACTTTGGAAAAACCCATAAAAGGAATCCCTTTTCATTCATTGTGATACATCCAATTCCTGCAATCCTAAGGTTGCCATGCTAGGCCCCATCAAAATTTAGTTTATTTTTCCACGTTGTCATGTTTCTTTTTTCAAAAAGATAATTATAGAGTAGAATTCAAGAATTCTACCAAATTCCTCTGGAGGATCTCATCTTAGTCTATGATTTGGGATATAACATATAATGAAGGCCCCACAACATATCTAGAGATCATCAAAAAAGGATCATCTATCGAAAATATATTGCCATCAAAAGATCACCAGTTTAGGCTCACTATGTTGGGACAAATTCTATTTTGGGAATCCATTTTCATTCATCCACATGAGCATGTTTAGGTGTGTGGTTTATAACATAGCACCTATGATGAAACTTGCACATCATATCCAAAAATCAATAAGGGAGGATTGGGTAGAGAAAAGATATTGCTAATAGAAGGTGATTGTGTTAGTCAATTAGCACCCACCTCCCCTTAAGCCTAGGTTCATTCAAATAGTGGAAGAAGTTCTAGAGGGAGAAACTACCCTCCAAGATGACATCTCAAGAGCTTATGAAGAATATAGGGCTTTGGACCCTCCAATCAAAGAGATCTCATATTTGAAATATTTCATGGCGATAAAGAAGAATAAAAGGGGAACTTACCATTCACACCTCAAGCCAAAAGAACTGGAGCACTCATTGGGAAAGCTATCTATTTCCCCTTTTGATGGATCTAAGAAAAGAACTGATAGGGATTGGTTGCAAAAACTTGATACATATTTGGCACTTATTCCAATGTTTGAGGAATATGCCATAAAAATTTCAACCCTGCATTTGGAAGGAATTGCTCATGATTGGTGGTACCATGGTTTGGTCACTCAAGGCCACAAATTGATAAAATATTATGATAAATTCTATAGAAAAATAGTTGAGAGGTTTGATGGAAGAGATCCAAAAGAACATTTTAGAGAATTAGCTTGCCTCAAGTAGAAAGGAAGTGTGGAAGAATATGTTGCAGATTTATAGAATCTATCAGTCATGGTAACTAACATTTTAGAAAGAAGACTCATAGTCCTTTTTCATAGAAGGCTTGGTGGAAAAACTCAAGGGCTTAGTGAAAAAAAAATTCCCCTTAAAAAATTTAGGAGACTATCAGGAAAGCTTTAGATCTGGATAATTTTGTTCCTTAACAAAAATCAAAACCATCAATATGAAATAAGCCAAAGGGGAATTTCCAAAAGAAGCCTTGGACTACTCAAAAATTAGCTCCCCTTGTTGCACCTAATAAGAATGATGATGAGACCAATAATGTTCTCAGAAGGAAGAAGCTTTGTTTCTCTTGCAAATAACCATGGGTCTTGGGATAGACGTGTCTTGAAAAAGGGAAAATCCATTATATAAAAGTCATCTTTGACAAAGAATCAGAATCAAATGGGTCTGAAGAATTTCATGATCCAAAAGATATCCCTCTAGAGGAAGAAGATATAGAGAAGGAAAGTGGCAATATTCTAGCATCTCTATCAAGTGCACATAGATACCATTCTTTCAAGGTTCAAGGATTCCTTACTGGGCAAAGAGTGACTATCTTGATTGATGGAGGAGCTACTCATAACTTCATTGATGAGGGACTTGTGAGAAGAAGAAGGCTTGATGTAGATAATTTTAAAGGCTTCACTGTCATTGTGGCTGATGGGTATAACTTACCTTGCAAAGAGAAAGTCTAGAAGTTGGACATAACAAATGGAGATCATAAGGTTTGTGATGATTTCTATGTTATTGGTTTGGGTGAAATTGATGTGATTTTGACTCTGTAGTGTTTGCATTCATTGGGTGCATATACTACAAACTACTAAATGATGGAGCTCAAGTTCATAGCCAATGGGAAGGATGTAATTATAAAGGGAATGGTGAATGGTGGTCCACAAGTAGTATTAACAAGGAGAATGGAACTTGAATCTTCTAGAAGAACCAAGTTTCTTGGTCTGCTAGTTGTTTGGTGATTTCAAAGGATTCTTTGAAAGGTAAGAATGGTCAAGTTCATATTGATGTACAGAATATTTTGGATAAGAGTAGTTTGGTTTTCAGTGACATGCCTCCTGGATTTCCATAAAATAGAGGTTTC
>VCHN02000810.1:0-29460 GCA_007115665.2 Sequoiadendron giganteum
GTAAACCTCATGTGCTACCTTTTTGAGGTTTGAAGAGTTTCCATCTCACCAAAACTTAGGTCACTCAACACTTGGCATCAGGGTTGATGACTTGGTCAAATAGGTTGTTGGTTTGCACACTCCAAGTGATCCTAAGGTTGAAAATTATAAGACATTTGTCTACTCATTTGCGCCACATCATGGGGCACTTGTCAATCCACATGATAGGTGGATTGCTTCTTCCTTGATTATATAAGCAACACTTCATCATTTGTACATTTGGGTTGACTAAATATAATATTTGTTTTTTTTAATTGTTTTTATTTTATCTCCATGATCTCCTAATTCTTATATGGTGTCAAAGCAATGCAACAAAAACCCGTCCAAAAATGTGCATCAAGTCTAATTTAGAGTTTCATTGCATGTAAAAATGATCTTATAGTTTACTGATTTATCTATAAAAAAAATAAAAAATTAGTTGGCCCTCTGCCAAGCAACCATTTGTTGATATGGTGAAGCCCAATCGCTCCATCTATTGTAACCATAGCTTCTTGGTGCTTTGTCTTCTTTTGATGACCTCTCGCATTCCTTCATTGGGCTATCTAAAAGATGCTTTTTCTTGTAGGTGTATAGTAGATGAAAATATGATTGTAATGCATAGAGCTACTATAAGAATGTATTGGAACAAAATTAATACAGAGAACCCCTGCTTCCTGTGGATATAGCCTTTTATGGTGAACCACATTAAAACTGGTGTCCTATTTTAGTGTCTTATTGTTTTGTATCTCTGTTCATATTTTCTAAGTCTAATTTTTTGCTTATCTTTTTCAATCTACTTTTATTTACATAAAAATTGGTATCAGAATTGGTTAAGAACCTCAGTGAAGAAGCTTGGTGGTGAAGCTATTTTGGAAATTGGTGAAGAATTTATAGAATTATGGATGATGCAAATAAGTGGAAAATTGAGAAGTTTTCAAGGTAAAACTTCAAGCTATGGAAAGTACAAATGGAATCTCTGTTGATTAAGAAAAATCTCTCACTTGCACTAGAAGGGAAAGCTAAAGGAAAACGCTCTGTGACAGATGAAGAGTGGGAGAAACTTGATAAGAAAGCAAGGGCCACAACATTTGTTTCACTTTCAAGCAATGTCCTCTTCAACGTCTCAATTGAGAAGACATTGTTCAAGAGCTTTAGGATAAAATTTTAGACATGTACGAGATGGCATCAGCATAAAACAAGGTTTTTATCATGAAGAAGTTATACAATTTAAAAATGAAAGAAGGTGCCCGATCATGTCCAATCACCTAAATGAATTCAATACCTTGGTCACCCAACTGATTTTAGTGGGTATAAATTTGGATGACAAAATTAAAGAAATTCTTTTATTATGTTGTTTACCGAATAGTTGGGAAGGAGTGGTGATGGTAGTTAGTACATTCATGGCTACCAAGAGTAAATTAAAATTTGATGATGTTGCAGCCACTCTTCTCAGTGAAGACATGAGGATAAAAAATCAAGAACCCTCTTCCGGTGACACCTTGACTGTTGTAAGCATTGGCAATAGAGGAAGGGGTCAAGATAGAGGCAAAAACAATAACAGAAGAAGGTCCAAATCAGCTCTAAGATCGAAGGACCCAGGGGTAGAAATGGTGATTTCTGGTTTTGTGGAAAATCGGGTCACACAAAAGGAATTGGAATTATAAAAAGGCATAATAAAAGGTGAGCAATAATGAAGTAAACACTATATATGATAAATATGATGGTGTTTTAGCTCTATCAGCAAGTGACACCACTATAGATTTGTGGGTGCTCGATTCCGGTCCTCTTTCCATGCTACTCCACATCGAGAGGCTTTCAAAAACTACCAAGAAGATAAGTTTGGTAGAGTTTTTCTAGGTGATAATAAAGAATGTGAAATAATCGGCAAAGGTGATGTGATGTTACAATTATAAAATGGAAATAAATAATTTTGAAGGATGTGAGACATCTTCCCATGCATTGAAAAGAAATTTAATATCAATAAGCTAGCTTTATGCTCAAGGGTGTAATGTCAAATTTTATTTAGATACTTGGAAGGTAACCAAGGGTGTCTTGGTGATTGCAAAAGGAAACAAATTGGGTAACCTTTATATTTTAGAGTGTCATGGTGAATTGGGAGCTATAATGGAAATCGTGGATAGTGGTTCAGAGCTTTGGCATAAGAGGCTTGGACATATGAGCAAAAGGGGACTTGAAGTCATGCTTCAAAGGGATCAAATTCTAGGCCTAAAATTCATTGATTTGGAGTTCAGTGAGCATTTCCTTCGTGGAAAATAAAGGCGTATCAAATTCTTGAAGATTGGTCATGACAAGCAGTCAACACCTTTGGAACTTGTGTACTTGGATGTGTTTGGACCTACAGAGGTAACCTCTTTTGGAAAAGGTAATTATTTTGTCTCTTTTATTGATGATTATACTCGTAAAGTGTGGGTTTATATGATCAATACAAAATCAAAAGTTTCTTCTAAATTCAAATTTTCAAAGCCATGGTTGAGAATCAAATTGGAAATAAAATAATATTTTTAAAAATTGATAATGGGGGAGAGTTTTGTTGTTTCGAATTTGAAAGATTTTGTGCAAATAATGGCATTCGATGGATCAAAATGGTTCCTTTTACTCCTCAAGAAAATGGTGTAGCTGAGAGGATAATAGAACTATTTTAGAGAGCGCTCAATGTATGCTCTCTAATGTAGGCCTAAGCAAGGAATTTTGGGTTGAGGTGGTTAACACAGTCGTATACTTAATTAACAAAATCCCCTCATCCAAATTGGATTTATATATTCCTGAAGAGAAATGGTTGGGAAAACGAATTTCTTATTCTCATCTACGAGTTTTTAGTTATGAAGTATTTACTCATGTTCCTAAAGAAAAGTGAATGAAGTTGGATTCTAAGACAAGGTGATGCATATTTGTTGGCTATGGTGAAGAGAAATATGGTGTTCATTTGTGGGATCCTATCACCAAGCAACTTGTTCATAATAGGCATGCCATGTTTAATGAAAAAGCTTTCCCAGGTCTACAACTGTTGAAATGCACAAGACAACTGAGAGGGGGGGTGAATCAGTTGTACCAAATTACTTTTACTTATGACCTTAATCAATTCCACTTTAACTTTAATCTATTATTAAGTATAAACATGAAATGCAGATAATAGAAAGCAAATACCAGAGACACTTGATTTACATGGAAAACCCAATGAGGGAAAAACCACGATGAGGATTAACTCACAATATAATAGTAATGCAATATTGGATATAAAGGCTCATTGCTAGAGGGCTCACTACCTAGAATGGACTCACTATCCAGATACAAAGGATCCCTGCCTAGAGATAGGACTCACTGTCCAGAAGGAGGCTCACTACCTAGAAACAAAAAAATACAATAGAAAATCCACCACAATAGGTTCTACACAACTGGAGCTTGATCAAAGGATTGTAGACACCTTCAACTCACTTCTTTTAGGAATCTAACACATCAAAGTACTGTTGCCTTGATTCGCTCTTACACACTCTACTTTCCACACTTGTTCGCACACTTATGCCACACACCTACATAATTCACAACTTCTTGACATGCCTTTATACTAAATTCAACCTTAGAAACATTCTTAAGGTCGGCTATACATCCTTCATTTTACAAATTCAAATTAGGTTGGCTATTCAACATTCTCGTGCTAGATAAGAATGAGAGAGGACCAAACACAAACTTAATTAGGACCCAAACAACATCTTGGATCAATCACGTGCTTCCTTAATCGATGCTTAATCTCCATGTAACGTGTAGACACCAGGTTGGCCAAACCTAATGAAAATACCAATGAAATTTGAAGTATGCACATCCACAACAAGATGATCACATGTGGATCACTCAACACGCTTCACCAAAAAATGTAACACCTCTTAGAAACCTTCAGGTACATTTGGAACAACTACAACAACTTCTATATATCAAACTCTCTCGAACAGTCCAACCGGACTGTGTAGACACACACAGTAGCTCTGGAACAAGCCTTCCAGAGCACCAAGTGGCAAGCACATTTGTCAGAACACAAAGAACATCAAGATTAAAATTCTATCAGATGCACAAGATCTGAGACAAACCATCAAAAGATTATGGAACAAAGACATCTCTCCCAGTCCACAGACAAACAATTCTACCAAATGGGTTCACACACCGGTTAACACATCTCTCACTCTCCATCAACCCAGAAGCTAAAACTTAGAATTATAGTATCCATTGAGGCCCATAAAGAATTCTATAGATCCACGTAGGCATAGGATCAACATAGAAGAAATGTATAGCACATTACTAGAGCACACACACAACACTGTCTTCATTATTTATTAATTTTCTCAAAAGCACTTGACATCAACACCTCTGCAACACCATAAATATAAATCCATGTACTCTCAACACTTCCACAGTATCTCAACTATACTTGTACCATCTACAATCACTCTGAACTATGTTGACATCAATGACAATATTAATGATGACACAATCAAACACATCCATACTTGCAACAATCTCCCCCTTTGTCATTGATGGCAACACATGATGTGAAAAACCACCAAAAATAGAATACACACTCTCTTGCTTCTTCTCTCCTTTCTTTTTCAGATTAGACAACCTTCACAACATTCTTGCACTCTCTTTTCCTTTTCAACTCTCTCTTTCCAGATATAAATAGGCTTTTTCAAATGACTCTCTCTCCCCCTTTGACATCAATGGCAAAGAAAATTTCTACCATTAAAATTTGATCACTCCCCCTTAGGAGTGCACCCGCATCTCTTAATACAACAATAATACTCTCTACTCCCCCTTAGGAGTGCACCCACATCTCATACTACAACAATGATACTCTCTACTCCCCCTGAGGAGTAGACCTCAATCATCAATCCAGACAAAGAAGAATCTATAGATTCATTGGACTGATGCAGCTCCATGTGCACCTAGTTCAAGCAAGGAGGGGTAGTAACCCCTACCTTCTCCCGAAGATACTCAAAAGTATCCTTTGGACTTGAGCCTTAGTAAGTATATCTGCAATCTGATCCTTAGTAGATACATACTCAAGCCTGACTTCATTCTCCAACACCTTCTCCCTCAAGAAATGATATTTGATAGATATATGTGTTGTCCTAGAATGCATCACTAGATTCTTTGAAATGTTTATTGCACTTGTGTTGTCACAAAATATAAGGAAAAGTTCATCACATATCAAACCTATGTCCTTCAATGTTTTTTTCATCCAAAGTACCTGTGTACAATAGGATGCTGCTACAATATACTTAGCTTCTACAGTAGACAAAGAAACTAAATATTGTTTCTTGCTCAACCATAAAACCAATATTCCTCCAAGAAAGAATGCACCACCACTAGTACTCTTCCAGTCATCTATACAACCAGCCCAATCAACATCAGTGTAGGCATTTAGGGTGAAATCAGTATCCTTAGGATACCATAAGCCATAATCCAAAGTCCCCTTTAGATATTTGAATATCCTCTTCATAGTTGTAACATGTGTTTTTTCAGGTTCTACTTGAAATCTAGCAACTAAACATATTGCGTGCATGATATCCGATCTAGTAGCAATAAGATATAGCAGTCCACCAATCATATATCTGTACATGCTCTGGTCAATTTTAGAAGATTCATCATCCTTACTCATCTTGCATCTGGCCATCATAGGGGTACAGATGGGTTTGGAGTCATCCATTTCAAACTTCTTCAACAATTCTTTAACATACTTAGATTGCAAAATGAATATCCCCCTATCAGTTTGATTTACTTGTAGTCTAAGGAAGAAATTCAACTCACCAATCATAGACATTTCAAACACTTTTGCATCTCATTTGCAAATTTCTTGCACATACCTTCTTTTCCTCCAAAAATAATGTCATCAACATATTCCACAACCATCAACATTATTTTACCTTCAAAACTGAAATAGAGATTGTTGTCCGCAAAGCCTTTGTTGAATCCTTATTGTGTTAAATATTTGTCCAACCTTGCATACCATGCTTTGAGAGCCTGTTTAAGTCCATATAATGCCTTTTTCAACTTGCAAACCATGTCCAGTTTGTCTGATAACTGAAATCCTTTCATTTTCTCCACGTACACTTCTTCCAATTCTCCATTCAGGAATGTAGACTTGACATCCATCTAGTACACTTTGAAATCTTTACAAGCAAAAAATTCCAAAAACATCTGAATAACCTCTATTCTTGCCACCGAGGAAAAAGTATCTTCAAAGTCTATTCCTTCAACCTAGGAATACCCTTTACATACAAGTCTTGCCTTATTCCTTACTACTTCACCATCTTCATTCAGATTATTTCTGAACACCCATTTTGAACCAATCACATTCTTGTTTATAGGTCTAGGAACCAATTTCCATGTCTGGTTCTTCTCTATCTATTGCAATCCCTCTTTCATTTCTCTCATCCAAATCTCATCTTTGCATGCCTCATTCACAGTCTTAGGTTCGATCTTATAAAGTAAACACAAGTTTACCTCAACCACTTTACTTCTTGTCTTTACACCTTCATTTATATCTCCAATTATCTATTCCTCTGGATGATTCTTTTGTACATAATTAGGAGTCTTAGAAGGTTCTGGAATCTCCTCTTCTTCACTTTTTTCTTCCTCCTCCTTTTCCTCTTCTTGTACTTGTCCATAGATAGGATCATCTAGTTCAACTTCAGTTATTTCAACTGTTCTATGCATAGATTCATAAACCTTTACATTTGCACTTTCAAATATTTTCCTCAACCTTTTATTGAATCATCTATATGGTTTATTTTTAGTTGAATATCCAAGAAAAATACCTTCATCACGTCTTGAATCAAACTTTCCAAGATTCTCATCATCTCTTTTAATGTAACATCTACTTCTGAACACCTTAAAGTACTTAACAGTAGGAGTCTTACCAGTCCATAGTTCATAAGGAGTCTTTGTGCTATTAACTCTGATCTGAACTTTGTTAAGAATGTAAACAATAGTGTGGATTGCTTCTCTCCAATATACATCAGGAACATTTGCCTATTTCATCATTGTCCTTATAGCCTCTTGAACAGTTCGGTTCTTCCTTTCTACCACTCCATTCTGCTGAGGGGTTCTAGGGGTAGAATAATGTCTCTTTATACCATGTTCTTCACAATATGCATTAAAATCACCAAAAGTGAATTCTTCACCTCTATCAGATCTTAAACATTTGATTCTTAGGTTTCCTTCATTCTCTACTCTTTCTTTGAACACTTCGAATCTATCTAGAACTTGAGCTTTCTCTTTAAGAAAAGTAACCCATTTCATTCTAGAGTAATCATCAATCAAAAGCATAACATACCTATCACCATTTAGGCTTCCTATTCTTGTAGGACCACATAGGTCTATATGAATTAATTCCAGCATTTCGGTAGATGATTGTTCCTTTCCTTTAAAACTGCTTCTTGTTTGTTTTCCCAACTGACAACTTCTGCAAACAAAATTGGTAGGCTTTGGGATTCTAGGTAGATCTCTAACAACTTCTCTTGAACTGATCCTAATCAGATTATCAAAGTTTGCATTTCCCATCCTTTGGTGCCACAACCAACTTTCATTAACTTGAGAAAAAAGGCACTGGCCATCACCACTCTTAAGCTGATAGATGTTTCCATGAGTTATTTTTCCTATAGCCACCACAGTTCTGAACCCTTTTCTGATCTCACAAGTGTTATCCTGAAACACAAGCTTAAAACCTTTGCTACACATTTTTCCAACACTCAAAAGATTATGTCTTAAGCCCTTAACATAATTAACATCATCAGTACTATGTTTTCCATCAAGACTAATTGTACCTTTTCCAACAATCTTAGCACCAAAATCATCTCCAAACATAACTAATCATCCATCATATTTTTTAATTTTATTAAAATTACTCTTATCTTCAATCATATGATTTGAACATCCATTTTCAATTACCTAATAGTCTTCATCCTATCTAGCATGAAATGCAGTAACCAAAGTACCTTCCATCTCATCCTTCTTGTTCTCTAGACTAGATTCCCTTGCACATCTTCCATGGTTAGAAAACACAGATTTATTCTCCAAGGAGCAAAACAAGCATTCATCTTTGTCATCTTCAACATCAGATTCATCATAAAAAATTCCAGCATCTTCTCTAACATAATACAATTTGTTGAACTTCCTGTCCTTTTTGTCTTTATAATTGGGTGATCCCACAATAGTGGTTTACAATTTTTGGCCAAACTGGACACTGAAATTATTATTTTAAACTAAATCTTCACATTCGAGCACCTATAGCGGCTAAAGCATGATGAATTTGAAGATGATACAAACTAGAGTCTCCTCACATTTTGTTTGTAGATTCCAAAAATATTTTTTTCAAAATTTTTGGAATCAGATTGCACTTCTTTTTCCATCTCCCACGAAAACTAGTTTTTTCTAGAAAACATCATTTTAAAAAAGTGGCGCACACCATATAATGCATAATTTTTTTTTCCATGAAGGATTAAATTTCTATTCTTTTGAATTTAGATTTGTAACTGCGATATCTAGTGCTTCCACTTGGTTAGATAGTTTTTTATTGAATATTTTTTCTTTAATCAAGTTTTGAAGTCAAACCAATTACAATTTAGACATAGCGTGACCGTATAACACATAATTTTTTTTGTATATATCGAAATTCAATTTATTTTTTTGTTGGATCAAGGAATTCAATGTTTGGTGCACTCATATTTTTCAATTTTTTTTTGATAATCTACTATTTTTCCACATGTGCAGAATAGAGACCTTCATTTTTGATGAAAAACCTATGTTTAATAAAACTAAAAAAAACAAATACATAATAAAACCAAAACATATTTAAATTATATTCATTGGATAGCTCATTCCAAGGAATACAATAATAATTTGAAATAAATTTTAAATGAATTCATTTGATCCCCCAAAAGGTAAATCAAAAGTGATTTTTTATCAGCATTTTGGTAGGTGTAAAGGAGACTCATTTATAAGTATGGTTTAAAACTAGCAAGGTTCTATCTAAGGGGATTTGATCTAAGGTGGTTTGATAAAACCCTCTTCAATTGGAATCCTTAAAATGGAACTTTTAAAGGCTTAAATCATTATATTTTCTAAAAATATGTGATTTCAGCAAAAATCAATTCCTCTCAGAAATTGTAAACCAACTTTGTGGGATCACCCAATTATTATCTTTGTTCTTCTTGAGTGAAGCTCTATTTGGACATCTTGACACATAGTGGAAAATATTTTCACAACTGAAATATTTAAAAGGTAACATACCTTTGTACTTATCGGTACCTTTCTTTAATTTCCTTGTAAATTTTGCTTCCAACTCTTCTGAACCATCACTATTTGGATCATCCTGTATCTTCATTGCTTTAAAGGTTGTTTCCAACTTTCTCCTTTTCTCTTCCAAACTTCCTCATCTCAAATATAGTCAAGGTGCCAAATAACTATTCTTTAGTAAATGTCTTCAGATCATATGATTCTTTAATAGCAGATACCTTGTAACTATAACACTCTGGTAGGGTCATTGAGGTTTTTTTCTATTACATCTTCATCTGTCATGGTACCACCTTGGTTTTTTATTTAACTTGATGTAAGTTAAACTCCCTTATAGTAGCTTGCAATATCTTCACCTTCTTCCATTTTGAAGTTCTCAAATCTGCGCTTAGTTGTTATCTTCCTTAACAATTTAACTCTATCATTTTCTTCATAGATATCTTTCAATTTTTCCCATACTTCATAAACAGTGCCCAAAGAGATAAATTTTGTCCATTCAGTTCTAGATAAGGAACTAAAGATAGCATACCTTGATTTTTTATTCTCCTCATAGGGATAAATCTCATCAGCAGAAGAAGGGCCACTAGTCAGTTCAACATACTTTGTCTCCACAACTTTCCAAGTCTTGAAACCAAGAGAGATCATGCAAACTCTCATATGCTCCTTCCAGTCAGTGTAGTCAACTCCATCAAAATAAGGGACTTACAACTTGTGCGCCATTTGATCTACCTCAAGCAATTAAGCTCTGATACCAAATGTTGAAATGTACAAAACAACTAAGAGGGGGTTGAATCAGTTGTACCAAATTACTTTTACTTTTGACCTTAATCAATTCCACTTTAACTTTAATCTATTATTAAGTATAAACATGAAATGCGAAGAACAAAAAGCAAACACTAGAGACACCAGATTTATGTGGAAAACCCGATGAGGGAAAAAACACAATGAGGATTAACTCACAATATAATAGTAATGCAATACTAGATACAAAGGCTCACTTCTAGAGGGCTCACTGCCTAGAAAGGACTAACTATCCAGATACAAAGGCTCACTGCGTACAAATAGGACTCACTATCCAGAAGGAGGCTCACTACCTACAAACAAATAAATACGATAGAAAATCCACCACAATAGGTTCCACACATCCGTAGCCTGATCAAAGGATTGTAGACACCTTCAGCTCACTACTTTCAAGAATCCAACACATCAAAGTACTGCTACCTTGATTCTCTCTTACACACTCTTCTTTTCAAACTTGTTCGCACACTTATGTGACACACCTACATAATTCACAACTTCTTGAAATGACTTTATACTAACTTCAACCTTAGAAACATTCTTAAGGCTGGCTATACATCTTTCATTTTACAAATTCAAATTAGGTCAACTACTCAACATTCCTGCGGTGGATAAGAATAAGAGAGGACCAAACACAAACTTAATTAGGACCCAAATAACATCTTGGATCAATCACATGCTTCCCTAATTGATTCTTAATCTTCATGTAATGTGTAGACACTAGGTTGGCCAAACCTAATGAAATAACCAATGAACTTTGAAGTACGCGCATCCACAACAAGATGATCACATGTGGATAACTCAACACACTTCACCAGACAATGGAAAACCTCTTAGAAACCTTTAGGTACATCCACAATAACTGTAACAACTTCCATATATTGAACTCTCTCCAACATTCCAACCAGATTGTGCAGACATACACAGTAGCTCTGGAACAAGCCTTCTAGAGCACCAAGCCACAAGCATGTTTTCCAGACACAAAGAACATCAAGATTAACCTTTTGTTAGATCCATAAGATCTGAGACAAACCACCAAAATATTGCGGAGAAGAGACATCTCTCCCAGTCCACAGATAAACAGTTCTACCAAACGGGTTCACACACCACTAACTCGACTGACCCCCAATTTCCGATAAAACCGGAAATGGCTTCTATATGTCCAGGATGTCCTTCAGACTTGTGCGGGTACTCATTTTGTTGATTTTTTATCCCCAAGCGTTTGTGAATCGGCATGAACCTTTGTTTTAGGTCAATGTTTGATGAATCTTTAAGCAAAGAGTGTGACGAACCACCACAAAGGATTTAATTGTGGTAGGCATAAATTGAAATGAGCTCAACTATTTATTGTGATAGTGTTTTGCTCGACGATTTTCTTGGGGAAAATCAGAAGAAACTCAAGAAGATATCGCCAGGTTGAGGGTAGTCATTGTCTTTTTCCATAATTCATTTGTGAAGTCAGATTTGTACTTCCAGGTTTGAAAATCATATTTTAAAGCAACATCTCATCAAATTTCATTTTTAGTCTTGTGCATTTTTAGAATTTCATTTCTAGATGTTAGACCTGACTTCACAAATTCTTTATAAGGGAATTGTTTATAACTGATGGAAAATTATTGATGGATTTGGACAAAGATTATATTTGCAAGGTTTCAATTTTAACCCTAATGATCAATTTTCAATAGATTTGGGAGCCATAGCTAGATAATATCAAAGGTGTTGGTTATTTTTTACTATAACCAAGTTAATCTTCTAGACACATAGCATATAAAATCTTAGATAATACTGCCTTACAATACCATCAATTTATATTCCAACCCAATACTACTTATCAAATCCTTATATGAACATAGTCACCTATAACCTCACTCAAGCATTTTAATTAATTCCTTGAATTAAAGCCAAAATGAGAATTACACACACCATAACAGTGAGATGAACAGAATAACCCTTGATCATTTTATTCAAGATAATAATATATTCATACAATGGAGATACATGACCTTGAAATGAGTAATTTTCATTCAGATTCTAGTACTGTCTTAAAAATTAAGTACCCTTGAAACTAAAACCTCCAACAGAATGACAAAAAACCTAAGAATAGTATCTTCACTATAATATCAGGCTCTTTACAAATTCGCTCTGCAGCTTCAGTTAGACTCGACCTAAAGATATCTAACTTGCTAACTCGTATTTCTGGTCCTGAAATCCTTCTTATAGGGAAAATGAAGGAGCAACAAGCATCAGACCAGAAATACACCTATCACTAGTCACTTGGACCGCCTTATGACATTTCAAAAATTGGTTACAAAAGCTGAGTCTCTGGAGAATCTTCTTGTTCATCCCATCCACTGGAGAATAACTGTTGCATTTGCCAAACTTTGAAATCTTGCACCAAAACTGCCACACAGACATAGCCAAAATTTTTTATAACCATAACCGCTGAGCTGTTAACTGCCGGTTGTAGACTCTGTCCTATTCTTATTCAGTTAATTACTTTTCTACCCATCCTTGATATTCCTCATCCGTTGGCCAATTAAAATTTACCACCTCATTTACCTTGGCACTATAAGGTGTATACTTTACTGCTACTTGATTCGCCTCCCTTTCAAAAGATTCCAAAAATGTGCTAGTGTTAATGATTTTATCCATACTACTCATCAGCATGTCATAATCAGAGTCATCACAAATCAATTTGATTTGTGCATTGATGATTTCATCTACCTTGTCCTGCCATTGCTGCAGTGATCTAACATTTCCTTGGGCATCTACAATATTTGGTAAAGATGTGTCACTCCAGTCATCAAAACTCTTTACCAACTCTTTAATCCTCCTGCTGAAATCATCAAGTAAGGCCTGGAAACCTTGCAGTGACTTCACAAAGTCTTGAGTAGGCCTTAATTGTTGAGGCCTATTGGCTGCATTTTGAGAATTTCATTTCCAGATTTTAGGAGTATAACAGTTGGAAATCATTGTAAAATCAGAATTTAATAATTTATGGAATTAGCATTTGAAATTGTTTTTTGGGGTCATTAACTTCAGACTATCTTCTCTTTTGCAGGGGTGGTTGCATGCCAAATTTTTTTGGTGTAAAATATCATAATTATTATATTTTGTTACTTGTGTATGATTAAAAATTATTGGAGTACGTGTGAGTTTGATTTTTTTGAAGATCTAAATATTCAAGCTTGGTAAAGAAAAATCATGTCAGATAATATTAGTCTAGAACAAAATGAAGAGACAGTTGCTAGATTGTGGGCTATATTGAAAAGAAAGGGTGATGGGAAATGTTATTGTCCTTGCAATAATTGCAAGGGCTTAAAGACGAGAAGACTTTTAATCACATCAGCTGAGAAACATTGTAGGCAACATGGTCATGTTGAAGGGGGGCATGATTATCGTCCATTGGTAAGTTGTTCATTATAAGTGTTTATATTGATTGAATTTGTAAATGTTTATATTGTTTTAACATTTGATATATATATAAAATCACTTGATCATGATCATGGTTTATTTGTGTCTATCATTATTATAAAGGTGGGGCACCCTAGGGCACACGATATGAATTATCACAGCCCAGAGAATGTGGTTTTGCAAGCGGAGGAACATGGAGCTATGAATATTGAAGATGAAGTTAATGATCCTATGGAAGAAGATGATCATGCACCAGAAAACACAATTGAAGATGATGGTACAAATACATTAATCCATGACACATGTAGTGGCACATTTGATCATGTTGATCGAGATGACTTTGATGATGTTCATGATTTACCTATACTTGAGAAGGCATACGAGCCCCTTTATGAAGGCTCCCAAACAACTCTTCTCTCTATTGTATTGTTGTTGGTGAACTTGAAGGTTATGAATGGTTTATCCAACATAGCAATCTCACGGATGTTAAAGTATGTCATATATGTCATCTTTTTTCATCTATTTTAATTGTTGTTAGTTCATCGCTAGTAAATAAAGGATGAAGTATGTACCATTAATATTCTTTATATTAAGAAATTAATTTTTGTTGTAGATTGATTGGTGAATTTTGTTACCACCATCAAATATTTTACCTTTCTCATACCGAGATTTATCTGGCATTATGAAAGATATTGGAATGGAGTATCAAGCAATAGATGCATGTCCCAATGATCATATTATATATCATAAACAACATGAATTTGCAACAGAATGCCCGGAATGTCATATCAGTATATATCGAACAGATCAACTAACAAAAAAGGTGCCTCGTAAGGTTCTTCGTTATATTCCCATTATTCCACGTATGCAGCAATTATTTAGGTGTGAAAGCTTAGCGCAATTTATGGATTACCATGCATGTAATAGAAGTGGAGATGAGATTCTTCGAATGCCTGCGGATGGTTCTACATTTAGGGACATGGAGGAAAAATGGCCACACTTTAAAGAAGAACCTCGTAATCTCAAGCTTTCATTGGCAGCGGACGGTGTCAATCCATTTGGAGAGCTGAGATCTATTTACTCGGTGTGGCCTGTTTTTGTTATCAACAATAACATTCCTCCATGGATGTCAATAAAGAGGTAGCACATAATGTTGGCAATGATTGTTCCAGGTATTTGTTTACATCAATTTTCTTTAACGTAGTAGCATCTCATTTGTCTTATTTGTTGCATAATGACTTATATGTTTTTTCATTTAATAGTCATGTACATGAATTTATATATATTGTAGTAAAATGGTTATAATAATTATGTAATGTTTATGTTCATTCTACTAGGTAAGTACCAAGTTAAAGATATGAATGTATATATTGAGCCTCTTATCGATGAGTTACTAAAGTTATGGAATGGCATGACTATGTATGACGTATCTAGACCAATAGGACAAAGACAATTTGAATTCCATGCAATGCTTGTATGGACAATTCATGATGCCCCAGGGCTAACACATTTTTCTGGTATGTTATAACATTCGACTGCATGACTTTAATGATATTTAATTTTATGAAGTAGATATCATGCATGTTTTTTAAATAATCTATTCATTATATATAATTATAAAAATTGACATATTTAATCCAATTATATATGATTTACAAGTCTTCAAACAAAGAGAAAATTTGCATGTCCAATTTGTGGTCCAAAGATGAAATCTTGTCATTCAACAAGTTTAGGAAAGCAGGTGTTTGATGAGTATAGGCACTTCCTCCATAGAAATCATAAGTATCGAACTATTGAAAAACATCTTTTCAATGGGAAAGAAGAGACTACATCAAAACCATGAAGAATGACACCTCGCCTATGGAAGTTGGAATATAATAGAATTAATCATCAAGGTTATACATCGGATCAAATTGTTTATCTATCATTTATGATATGTTTTGAATTTATATTTTTATATTGTGTTGTGTTTACTCATGTTGTAATTGACAATGATTGTCATTGTTAATTTGTTTAACTTATATGCTTCATGAAGGTCGTCAAGGCATTAATGGTCGGCTTCCACAGGGACTGAAAAGTTATCCTAGACAATTTAGTAGGTTGCCCTACTATGAGCAGCTACAAATTGTGCATTTGTTTGATACAATGCATATTGGAAAGAATATGACACAAACGTTATGGAAAATATTGGATGGAAGGCATGACAAAGAAAAAATTGTCAAAATTTGTAGTGACATTCAGGAAGCCAGTCATGCAATGAAAAATGTCATTCAATTAAATAGCGATGGAGACCAAATTAATATAAGTGCCCTTCCTTGGTTATTAATGGAGCAACAAAGCAATGCTATAAAACAAGTCATACGAAAAATTTGATTTCCCACAGGATTTGCTGCAAACATAAACAATATCATAACAAAGAAAGGTGAATTTGGGTCAGGGATGAAAACGCATGATTAGCATACCTTCATTAAGGTAATTATTCTACTATATTATATATATATATATATATATATATATATATATTTGTATACTGCATGTACTTTTCAGTGTATTATGTTTACTACTTTTGGAAAAATATTAATGAAAAGATCATTTTATAATTGTTGCAGTACGTTCTACCTCTATCTCTCCCAGAAAACTTCGACAACAATGTCAAGCAAGTTATATATGATCTTGGAAAATACATGAGGTAAGTAGCGATATTTGTTCAATTCGTTGTATATTTTTGTTAAATCTCGTTAATATATTTGTGCCTTGAATCACTTGTAGATGGTTGTCATCTAAAGCAATCCATAAAGAAGATATAAATTATTGGAAGAGAAAAATTCCTCATCTAATGTGTGAAATGAAAAGTGTCTACCTTCGACATTTTTCAATGCACAAGAACACTACCTCATACACCAAGTTGAGGAGATTGAATTGTGTGGACCTGTACACACAAGGTCAATGTGGATGGTTGAGAGGCACTTGAAATTTTTGAAGGCTTTGGTTAGACAAAGAGCACATCCCGAGGGTTCTATGGTGGAGGGATACATGGTATACTAGACCATGGTGTACATTACTGAATATCTTCCTAAGTTTGCAGCAAAGATCCATGTAGATCGCATTTGGGATCCCAACTCCATTAAAAAATTCGAAGGGGAGTACCTGATGGGGAAAGGTAGATTGAGGAAAGTGACAGGTAATTATAAGATGGTCATGGAGATTAATTAGAATATATTTTACATTTGGTTTTTATGTATATTGTACTTATTTAATTATTAATCTTTCAATATTCATCAATTATAAATTAAGGTCGTATACCGTGGTAATTAACTAATTATACGTCATTTGTGAATTTCAATTTTTTTTTATACAGTTGGTCGAGAGTGGGATGCACTACATTTGTACGTCGCAAACAATCTTGATTGGATGATGGTATGGATTGAACGATGTCAAAAATCTGGTCGCACATTAACATGGGAAGGTGTGGCTTCATTGGTTAAAAAAGCTCATCGTAATGGAGACTCCAATGTTACACCAAGGGAAATTGATTTAGCATATGGTTTAAGAGATAAACAGGTATGTATAAATATATTAATCACCCATATTATTTAATTATTTTCAATTATATTGATGTATATACATGTTGAGATTTTTTTTCTTTGCATACATTCGACCAAGAATAAATATGTTTATCAACTGACGATATTGCAATAAGTTTTACATGTTTGACATATTGCAGGTGAAACACCACAAGGCTATGTGGTGCAATGGTCGTAAATTTTGAATCAAAAAGTTGGATGACATGAAGAAAACTTGTGATTCTGGGATAATTGCAATCTTCCAGGTGACTAATGTTTCATCTAGAAGCGACATACATCCAAAAGTCTCAGAAAATCAATACTATGGGATTTTGGATGATATAATTGAGTGTGACTTTAAGTCCTTCAAATTAGTTTTGTTTGTTGTCCTATGGTACAGGCTATGATTGAATGAAAATGATCCCAAGAGAACTGTTATTGAACATGATAATGGATTTACCATGGTTAATACAAGGTATTTTGAGCGAGCTGGAAATGAGCTCTATGTTCTTCCAAGCTAATGTGAGCAGGTATTTTACTCAGAGGTTCCAGGTAAAGCGGGTTGGTCATATGTTGTTAGACATGATCCAAGAGGAAGGCCGGTAAAGTATAATGTGGTGGAAGAAGAAGATATTGAAGAAATAGAAGATGATGTAGATGATGATCAGGATCAACAGTTAGTTGATGATGTGCCCCACGAAGATGTCGAAGAGGAGGAACTAGATCATGATGATGTAGGAGTTAATGTTCATGAAGATGATATCCATGTGGATGATGACATTATCAAAACTAATATCAATGACAATGATGATGATATGACCAATCCTTACAATGTTGAATCTGGATCGGATGATACAGACAAAGAGTTGGATGAAGAAGAAGATCAATGACATTGAAATGTATGAGTTATGTGATTGTATTATCTATTTGATATTAATTTCTTGATAGAATTATATTTGAATTATGTGGTTACATAATTAATTTATGATGTTTTTAATTTTAATTATATTTGACTTATATTAGAATATGTTCAGTTAACAGATGTAAAAAATAAAATGGATAAACCAAAAGATGAAAGCGTGAGACCACTGCCTTGTTGGGTGTATGGAGTCTAATGAAGATATATTAAAGTGTAATCTATGATGGCAATAATTCAAAGTGTTTGGCACACAGATGTAGTTTATAACTTGTATAAATGTGCAAGTAAATGACTGACAAACTCTACTTGAGATAGAATGACAATCCTAGTTATGTGATTCAACTTATTGATCCAATTAATACTCTTTAGTTACTGTGATTGACTAGAAGGGTTTAATCTTTACTTGAAAGAACCAAATAATCACATCACACAAATACAACAAATGTGTATCAGTAAACTGAATATATTTATATGCTTCATATATCAATTTAGACAACAGAAAAGCATCAAAATGGAGACAACCAGATAACTGTATAATTCCACAAACAGCTAATACCAAGATTAAGCCACAAGTTCAGACATCTTTATTAACTTCATCAAAATTCATACATGCATCTGAGTCTTTTAAAGGAAATTTTCATTGCTGTATCTTTCTCCTATCCACGTATATCTTTTTTACATTATGAAACAGATATAAATATATCAAAATTGTGAAAGGGCACATCCTTTGAGAAATGTCTTTTGCTTAACAACAATAACAAACTATAAATTATGCTCTATTAATCCATAAATAGATGTTTTGATAGATAATCTCAGTAAGCTGGCTGCTTGTGTGTATTAGCATCCTCCAGTGCATTCCTTATGGCTAGCTCCATTTCGAACATCTTCTCATTTTGTTCACATGCCCTGTCCATTGTTAAATAATTTCCTGTGGCTATCTCCAGAATTGTTTGCATCATCGTTTGGCATTCCTTCATCCATCCTGTGGTAATAGACACTGTTTTACTCCTCTTCAGTTAAGTACTTGTCCACCCATCTCTGATACTCTTCATCCGTTGGCCAGTGAAATTTCACGACCTCATTCACCTTAGTATTGTAAGGTGTGTACTTCACTGCAACCTGATTGGATTCCCTTTCAAAAAACTCTAAGAATGTGCTGATGTTAATTATCTTATCCATACTATTTACCAGCAAATCATAGTTTGAATCATCACAAATTGATTTTATTTTTGCATTGATAACTTCTTCTGCCCCATCCGGACACTGTTGCAATGTCTTAACATTTCCTTGTGCATCAATAATGTCTGGCAAAAATGTATCATTCCAGTCATCAAAGCTCTTTATCAACTACCTAATTCTTCTACTGAAATCATCAGGTAGGGCCTAGAATCCGCTCAATGATTTTACAAAGTTTAGAGTAGGCTTCAATGACTGGGGCCTATTGTCCGCATCAAACCTAGAAGCTTTGTACATAATATCCAGATTGTTTACCCTAGGGATCCATTTCTCAGCCAAAGGCAAAACTATTTCCCTATCCCTATTGATATTTTTTATTCCATCCAAGAATAAAGTATACAAAGAATGTACAGATGGTAATTTACCATCAACCTTTTCATTAAGATGCCTCAAAACTATGTCAACCACCTCTCTTTGTTTGGAAATTGCATCATCCTCACTTGCCTTTAAGGCAACCTGCAATTGTATGATCCTATTCAACATTTGCTTCTTGGTGGGATCCACAGAATATTCAACTTCTTCTTCAACTGGCCTTGGTGTAGGACTGATAGCAGGTGCCTGGATGGGGTACCCCGGAGATGAAACAATTGGAGTAGTATGGGGGACCAATCCTGCAATAGAAGGTAATGTTATGAAGTCTCGAGCATTGGAGGATTCTCCCACCTACCCATATTTCAACCTATCTACTTCAGATTGCAGCTCAACATTCCTTTGCTGCATCCTACTATATTCTGCAATTATCATATTGTATTTCTCCATCAGACTCTTCTTTTCAACCTCTTCTCTCTCAACTATCTTTTGGGCCAATTTGGCCACATTCACTGTCAGGCTTGTAGCTTCTGTTGTTGAAGTTTCAGAAGCTCTCTTGATGATTAGCCCTCCCCTTAAGTGTGGGCTAATATCAGTAACATTTGGCTTTCTGCCCTAGGGTGCCAATTCCCATATGGCCAGGGTTTCATACTCCTCACTGAAGGCAGAGTCCTGCAAAGTTGCCTTAACCTCTTCTTCACTATTTTGTATAGGGTGCTTGGACTATAAGATAGCATTGAATGCAACCGCATCAGCTATGTCCCATTCAGGCAAAAGTAAGACACCAGTCCGAGTCACAAGTATTCTTCCCTCCTCAGGAGTGATGCCTTTGAATTCTTCCATTAATTTGGTCTTGACCTCATCATCATTCTCCTGCTCAGACCTATTAGGTCTCGATTCTCTCCTACTCTTGCATTTGTTCTGATACTCTTCTAGTTTCATCCTCCAAAATAGTTGGAAGAATACAGGAGTCTTTACAAATGCATCATCGTTCAAGAATGCCTTGTAGGCCTCCATTCTAGCATCTTGTACACATTGCCCCTTTACATCCATGTTAGAAAGCACCAATTGTGTTGATCTAGGAGGGGAAGGGATACCAACCAACATGTCTTGATCAGTCACAATTATCTCATCCATCAGAGTTTCCTACATTTCCTCAAATCTCTGCCTCTTAGGGCTTGGCTCTGATGGTAACACTGTAGGATCACCTCTTGGTGGTGAATCTAGATCCATAATCCTTATCCCTCTGGGTGCTCTGATGTTTGGACCCAACTGTGATGATGCTTGCATGACTTGTTTTCCCTTCTTATCCCCTTCATCCTCAACACTACTTGCATTCCTCTTTCTCTTGTATAGAGGCCTATCAACTGGTGGCTGATAAGCTGGCCTTGTTTCTTCAGGCCTCACATCTGGTCTTTCTATACCAAAATCTAATTCCAAACTAACCCTCTTGGTCATCAAGGTGGCCATGATACTTTTGAAATTAGCCATTAAGATGTCTATTCTCTTGTGAAATGGAGTGAACTCCATTAATGGATCATATTTTGGATCCATTTTATGTATTATAGCCAACAACTTTTCATATGCAATCCATTTTTCTTTATTCAACTCCTACCTATTCAAATTAAACTCATTTCTGATTAGGTCCTCAGGAAAGTTGAATTCATGTGCAAATTTTCCACCTTTAATTCGTTGTCTGAACAATGCAAAGAATCCCTCAGGGTCATGTTGTCTCCTAGGACCATTCCTCAAATTGAAGTCATCAAAAAACCTTTCGAAGTGGACCCATCCTCCCTTGGAACAAAAAAAATCAGAAACAACAGTGTAGTCAGGGAAGAAAGTCCCTTTTCCTTTCTTTGTTAGGTTGTCCTCATGAATACAACCTAGTTGCCACACTACTTCGGCAAACCCCATCCTTGATGGTACATTAAAGGGGAGGATATGAGGGGTTCCCTGAAAACCATACACCCTCAAGACAGTGCTTACAGGGTACAAGATGATATCACCCCAATTGTGACACACTTTTAAATTAGGCTTCCTCACCTTCGATCAGAGGAAGTCATACAAATCATCAAGTAATCTTGGCACATTTACCACCAACTGAGCCCTGAGTCTGGAGGCAAAGCAGTTATCAAACTGCACAAAGTTGGCACCTCCCCTGTTGTAAGACAAATCTGCACTCCACACCTGTACTGGTAACCTTTCTCCATTCACCTCCTACCTCAACTCAATGTTTTCTAAGAAGAAAACATCATTCTTGTACAGGAACATATGCATCAATAGGGAGTACCAAAAAAAAGGAGTGCCAGTATCCCCCACATGCAGCTTCATCAAACCCTCATGCATCTTCTCTGACAGGAATGATGTAAAGTCATATACCACAAAGAAGTTGGGATGCTGAATCTGGGCTCCCATAAACATGTACGCAACTGGCATCACAGTATTAGGGCTGAACCCTAAAATCTGGCACAATGAATAAAATGTTGCCAGGAAGTGATTGGAAAAACAACTTAGCCTGGAAGGCTCCTGGTCATTTGGGCTGATAATAATTGTTGAACTGCCTGCCCTGGCCAGGTGAAGAGGAAGCAACTTCAATCTGAAAAGAGGCTTTAACATTTTGTACTCCTCCTTCATCTTCTCAAAATCTATTTGGACTAAGAAAGGGCTATACTCAGTCAAATAAAAAATCTACCGAATCTCATCTGCATTTAGTCTTAGTAGAATTCCACCATCATTATCCCTTATGACCCTTGTCACAGGGTCATACCATGCTGCCACTACTCTGAGCAAGTCAACATCAAAGAACACATTTTGCACTGTTAGTTTCCCCATGTCATATCTCCAAACATTAGAGAAGGGGTGAGGTAAGTTTCATTGTCCATACCACTGCCTAAACATTTCAAGACCAGTCATAGGAATCCTAGCATCCACGATGTTATCATTTTTGCACAGTAGACCTTCGCCTAGGGTCTTTCCATTCATTAAAACCAAACCACTCTTCCTATCATTTGTTGACAATGGGAGTTTATCTAGGAAGTCATCATACAAATTCCTCTTCAAATAATCAACATGGCCATAGTGCTGCTTCGGTGGTGCCATCTTAAACAACTAGGGCTTCTTTTAAAAAATCAAATCTTTGAAGAAACTAGGGGTACCTAGAACACAAAAATACAACACAACTGTGCAATTCCAATAATTCAAATGAACCAGTAACCCTACAACAATAATTAACAAAACCCCTTGACCAACACAATAGAACCCTTCGCAAAGACACAATCAAATTAACCCAGCAGTTTAGAAAATAACTCACGGGATTTCGCGCCTTGTAGAGAGCCAAACTTCACGGTGATCGCTCGAAAAACTTTATCTCTAGCTCTAAACTGCTTGGAAAATACTTGAATTCTTTTGTGATGAAGATAGAAAAAGAGCAGATACTTTATGTCGATTGAATTGAGGCAGTAGATGTCTCATCCGCCATTAAAGCTCATTTTCATGCCGCCCCAATGGCTCCAATCACATTTGATACGAATTTAAACTTCAGCCATTGATCTTTTATTTTTGTCAGATCATCGAATGACCATCTTCAAAAGGGCTGACGAAATCTCCATGTCAGCATCAAGGGCCCACCGCAAAAGGAGCGCCAAAGGAATACACATGGCGCCCACCCGTGAGATCGCGATCACTAAACATCTTGCATCTTTGGATCATGCGATGGCGGGCAATCGTTGATTCCTACAATCGGTGATCGTGTTCACTCACAATAGTCAGCAGCACCAAACATAACCGTCGAGCAACTTTTTACCAAGATTATAACATCACCATCGATCTCGAACACGTGCATCTCATAACTGTTTTAGTAACCCACTTTATAACGTATTTAAGTCTGACACAAATATTAAATGCTTTATTAATCCTTTTTCGACATCGATAGCTTGGGACACGTGGCACTCGCCTGTGATATCGCAATCACCAAACAATCAGCGGTGATGTCATCGCAAGATGACGGGGAGTGGTCAGGATCAATTGTAGGAAGATCGACGGTCATTAAAAACACCCCTTGAAAAATAAAACAACTATTAAAAAGTCAGGCGAAATAACCTTTTTGTGTTTGCAGATTGCACGGCCGTCAGATGAAGTGATTTCAATCTTGACCGTTGCTCGCAGACCTCACAAGGTTTCTACTAACATCACAAATGTGGTGCGAGGCTTGCGAGATTCTGCCATTTGTCACATTTGATGGTGGGGACCAATTTTGTTCACTGATCGATTATGAAGGCTAATGCCGATAGCTATTTCCGTACCGATGCATCATGGTCATTCCTCGCTAACCTCGCGCAATTAAAACTGTAGTTTCAATAATGCTACGAGGTGTGCGATTTGGTGACGCGTGGACTCCGATGTTGTGCACTGATAACAAAGGTGGGGCCCATTTCCGTGCTGATGTGGTACTCGATAGGTGAATATCCTGTCTGTTTGGTGACAGGAGGGAGAACGTGGCATTTTCAAACTATTTTGACTAAATCTGAGCCATTCTCCTGGCCAACGTTGCGATTGATCAACGACTCGTATTTAAAAATAAACTGGTATTGTACGATAGCCATTTTATCTCCCGCGAGTGAATAGTATTGGTCGAGTTCGACTCTGCCTACATAATTAAATGCTAAAATTTGTGAATTACTATTTCAGTTCTGTATCTCTACATTGAGGAAGAATTGCTTGGTATTGAGTGAAGCAAGCTGTGGTTACGATTTCTCAATTTCGCTGCCCTGGATGTTCTGCAATTGAAACCGTAAGTAGCACGTACGCCATTTCTTGTAAATTTAGAATATTTTATGGTTGCTTGCTAGGCAATTCATGATTGTTTCCTGTCTCTGTTCTTGAAGAATTGATTGAATAGATTCGCTTTTAGAGCTTGTCTAGATAATTGCTAGGGTTTTTTGAATATTGAAGAATTTTTTGTTAAGGCTAAAGGAGAAAATTGTAATTATTTGCTATCTGAAAATAAGCAAACCCTCGTTTGAATTATCATATGTAAAGTATAAATGGCACCCAAGGCCAGAAGTTCTGGTTCTGAAACCACTACCAGGTCTTTATTCCAAGATATTATTGATTTGTTACAACCCTCTACTAGCAAGAAACAAGAGGGAAAGGTTTTGTTCTATGGGCCTCGAATCTTGGAAGGATTGACAAACAAGCAATGTGCAATTTAAGATGCCGAGTTACCATACATCTAGTGGCAGTTGTTCTCCAATTGGTTTGGGAACAAGAATTTGTCGGGTCTTTTGTGTAACCCCTGGAGGTTAGACCTAGGTAAATTGGTCGTTCCTAATGTTTATATGGATGTAGATCTTTTAAATGACATTGTTGCTAGATATGACCCTGTGGCCCGAATTCTCAGAACACATGCTGGTGTGTAGATTATTAAGATAACCAAAGAAGAAATTGCAGAGATTTTCAAATTGCACGAATGGAGTCGGGATATGGTTCCTGTCGACTTGGAGGTGTTCAGAGAAGAATATAGAAATACTAGGGGTTTGTTCAGAACATCCTTCTTAATACCTCATTTGGTAGTCTTAGGAAGGGGAAAAAATCAGAAGAAGGTAGTAATTGGTAAGAATGAGCCCGAACCTTTTCCTGTGGGCTATTTTGCCAGTTATTTAAAGAAGACTGTTTGTGCTTTATGTCAAGTTTTGGGAGTCATCTTCAATAAAACCTTGCCTACCGATATTATGTATATGGCAGTAAATCTCCAGCACCTAAGTTTTAATGTAATATATGATTTTGCCACTTATTTGGCAGAGAAGATGCACACGGGTCTGGTAGCCCTAAAGGAGGGGAAGAATTGAGTTGGATTCAGATGGTATTCCTTGTTAATCCACATGTTTCTGTATAGAGGTCAGGCTGTGTTCGAAAAAGATATGAAATTAAAGAAGAAGGAAGGAAACATTGAAATGCCTGTCCAATATTGGACTAGGATTCTTGACATGCATGATCATGAGTTTGATTATGTAACTATCCATAATTTTTTTGGATCTAAATTAAGGGAGGATTTGGTTCGTGACCCCCCAAGGATCCTAAAATAAATTCATGACTTCTTGAGGCCAATGGAGAGAAGGCTTGAATTGAACATAATGCACAATTGGGGAGACATTATCCCCTATCCTAATACCACAGTTTTCATGGTTTTTGGCACTAATGTCAATCCAAAGGTTTTGCCAAGGGAGGTGCCCCTTAGACTTGGATTTTTGGAAATCATGAGGCAGTTGGGGGGCGCTTAGGAAGTACACTTGCCAGCTGAACAGAAGAAAGGTTCTTTCTTCCCTGAATATACAACATTTGCTGATTTTGTTATGGAAAGGGGAGGATGGAAGGAGTTGCATCAATTACTTGGGCCTTATAGGCTAAGGACTGTGCACCCCAAGAATCATGATCCTGAGGGTTTTATCTCTCAAATGAAGGCAAAACATCAGACAGGAGCTTTTGGCCACAACTTCTCCTTTCCTGAGGACATCATCAGGAATATTTTTTATTTAGAATTACAAGATGATAGAAAGGCACTATACATTGCCTACTTTAAAATGGTAAAAAGTAAGCAGGAGAAAATACCTGGTTTCAATCCCATACCTAATGCTAAAGATGAGTTTAGTAGGGCAATGTATGCTATTGATAATTTTGAGAGCTTGGTTGGGGTTTTGAAAGATGAAAGGGTTGTGGAAGAAAGGGGAAAATCACAAACCATCGAGGAGTACCCTAAGGTAAAGGAAGAGGAGAGGCCTACTTATCAGCCCCAAAAGAAGATAAGGGTTTTTTCTAGAAGAAAGGGAAGTAGGGCTGAAGATGTTGCTAAAAATATTGCACCATCTTCTTCAAGGTATTCAGTACCAAATGTTGTTCATTTGGATTCTCCTCCAAGTTTTTCTGAACAGGCTTTCCCACCATCACCAAAGAGGCAGAGGGTTGAAAGGGTAAAGATTGTTGATTGTGATGGTGATGAGGATGATGAAATTATTGTCACTTCGGATGAAATGCATCCTGAGATGCCATTGGACCCATTTGACATTGCAACAGGTTTAGGTACAGTTTCTTTGAGGTTAGGAAAAGATGAAATCAAAGGAATAACAAGCAATGATGACTTGAGAATAGAAGCCCGCAGAGAGTTCATGATGGATGACTCTTTTATTCAAACCGGTGCTTTTAAAGATTTTGTGTGGAGAGCACATACTACATTATATGCTGAGAAGGTGGCACATGAGAGAAGTCTGCATTCAGAGCTCCCAGAGAAGGTAATTCAAGCTAAGGTCGAGGAACACATGAGAGAAAGATTCAAAGCAATAACACCAGAGCAAGGCTGGGAATTGGTACAAAAAAGTGGACTATTGCTACTCCCAGAATGGGATATCACTAATGCTGTGGTGTTTGACACAATAAGAAGGGCTAATAAGCCACTTCTTGCTACTAAAGAGGAGGATACATTGGCACTCAAGGGATCGGCCTTTATTGAGGAATGGGATGCATTGGCAATCTGGTACCTATCTACTGGCTCTAAAAAGCCAAATGTTGCAGAACCTCCTGACTTTAGTGGTCACTTGGTTGTGAGGAGAGTTGCTGACACCCTAGCATTGGAAGCTACTGATATGGTCATGAATGTTGCCAAATTCACCAGAGCAACTATTGAAGATTTGACCAAGGAGCGAGATACTCTGAGAGGCCAATATAATGACATTATTATTGAATATAATAAAAGTCAACAAAAGGTAGCAGAGTTAGAAATTGAATTGGCTTTATTGAGGCAACAAATGGATGCCATGAGATCTCAAAAGTAGGCCAGTTCTAGCCACACTATTCCCGACCCACCAGTAGAGCAATCTCAACCTCCTGCACAAGCACAGTCTTTGGCTATTGTTCCATATAATATAGGACAAGTTCCTATCGCTATTGAGAGGGCTACTAACCCTGGAGGGGGATTTTCTAGGGAGAAACTGATTCATCAGGTTGAAGAATACAAGGAGATGGTAAAGCAAATCCGGGATGCAACAGGGAGAAACAATGCAGTGATAGTGGACACTATTTTGAAACATTTAAACAGAACGGTCCAGACTAAGCTAAACAGTGTTCATGCAAATTATGTCCTAATGTTGCAAGCACTAAAAATGTTTCCAAGAGATAAAGAATTGGCCATCTCATTGCTAAAAAAATGGAGAAGTTGAGATTCATGGCAGTAGGGGCAAAACAACATGGTGATAAATATCCTACTGTTATTGCAACATATCAATTGGTCAAGGGAATTGTTGAGCAGAAGTTTCAGGGATGTGCCGCCCCAATGGAATCCAAGATAAATTGTTGAAAGATGTGTATGATGGAAAGGACCTGATCACATTGCCTCATATTTTACATAGTCAGGATGAAGTCAAACCCCTGTAGGTTTGGAAGGAGCAAATGAAAAATTTAATGATGTCTCAAACACATGAGATATGCAAAAAAGCTGACATCCGCATGCTAGAGAATACATTGGAAAAGTTGTATTTTGTTATAAGTTTCTTAGAGAGCTTTGATAAAAAGGCCACATCAATAATGGTAAAGTATGCTCCTTATCGAAACAAGGTTGATTAGGTTGTGGCTTTCCAGTGGCCTTCCGAGGAGGAGTTTGAATTATGGAAAAAGGTGTTCACTGATGAACTGGAATTATGAGTGTTATAGTCGAGAATTGCAACTTGGTCATGTATAATATAGGTCTGGCCTTAGATATTAAATTTTAAAATTGCATTCTCCTTTTGACTACAAGTATAGGGTGTTGAGGTGGAGTTAATACTATAACGGCTAAGCATGCCTTCGATGTATGGGGAGCAGCCTTTGGAGTGATGTTTTATTTCCTCCTTATCAACTAATGATGATCTTTGTCTTATGCTCTCCTCTCGCATAATAGAATTGTAACTAAATCAGGAGTTAGCGGTCCAATTACAAATGGATATGTGTACTCTCTGACCTGAAGCTTGTTGGCTCCCTTGTTTTATAAAAGGGAATTCTAGGCCGAGAGAGTGGTCGGTTGAAATATCCAAGATATGAGAAATAAGAGTCTAGTAATATAGAGAGTATGAATTGTAAGTCCAGGTTTTAAAAAATTTTGAGTCAGATTGGATAACTTTGTTAATCATGGGGTTTTTGAACATGTTTGTATCAAACTCATGAATATTTGGAGTTTATTTTGTCTCCTATTGTGTTATGTTACATGGATTATTAATGAAATATCGATCAAAGATGATTTTCATTGATTTTCATTTGTTATTTACTGTGAATTATGTTTAACTATAGCTCTAGATCAAAGGATCGGTTAAATGCTTCAGTTAACCAGTAAATTCATGCAATATAACAAATAGGATTCATAAAGGAGTAATAAACTCAAGTATGGATATATGGGTTGTAATGCAATTCATAATAGATCATAAGTGTTCAAAATGAAATTTACCCCGTAGTTCAGTTTTCTCTTTTGACTCCTTGCACTGGGATATGGCACTGGAATTCTGATTACATTTTATTGTCGTATTTTTTGTGTTATGGCATCAAGATATTTTACTCAAACATTTCCTATCAATTTACTTTATGTAAGTTTGCGATTCTTTGTTAAATGGACATGAGTCTTTTTAAAGGAATAGCCAATTTCTTGAAGGATTTGATCCTTTAACATTAATTGGGGATCTATCTGTTGCTTACCTGTGTGCAAATTAAATGAATTGTTTAAATGTTGTATGTTAAGAGCACATGTTAGGGAATACCCTCCTAGATTTTATAGAGTCTGAAGTGTAGGAGAATTAACCTTATTGCTATTCTCGTAAAGTTGGGCATACTATTCCTAGTCTTTTATTATTGAATGTGGGGAGTTCACGGGAGCTTCTAGGAAACACG
>VCHN02000311.1:0-44436 GCA_007115665.2 Sequoiadendron giganteum
TAAATCAAAGTTCTTGAAACATGGTTGATTAAGGCTGAAAAATGGGATTTCACCTGCAAAGTTGCAACTCAACCCTAAAATTAGATTTTCATCGAACTCAATATTAAATCATCAAAAATTCAACATTTACAAAAACCAATAGAAAATAAATATTCTTATTAGTCATCTAAAACAAAATCCTAATTCAAAGTACTCCAAACATGGTTGATTGTGGGTGAATAATGGGAGTTCGCGTCAGATAGCTGCAAAATAACCTTAAAATCATATTTTTATTAAACTCAACATTAAATAGATGGAAATTCAAGATTCACGAAAAACTAATAGAAAACAACTGTTCTTAATAGTCATTTCCAACCGAATCCTATATAAAAGTTCTCCAAAAATGGTTGATTGTGGGTGAAAAAAGGGAGTTTCTATGACACAGCTGCATCGTACCCTTGAACTCGATGTTAAATCGATGAAAAATCAACATTCACGAAAATGAAAGAATATAAAAGTACTTAATAGTCATCTACAACAAAATCCTAAATCAAAATTCTTCGAACATGTTTGGTTGTGGGTGAAAAACGTGAGTTCACGTGACAAAGCTGCAATCTAGTCTTAAAATTAGGTTTTCTTCGAACTTTATGTTAAATCAATCAAAATTCAACATTCACGAAACTTGATAGAAAATAAAGGTTCTTAATAGTCACCTAAAACATAATCCTAAATCAGAGTTCTCCAAATATGGATGATTGAGGGAAAATGCAAAGCTCTTGTTATGATATAACGGTAATCGTTGAAGCTCTTTTGAATCAAGCCGCTGCTGGAACTCGAAATTAAATCGTTGGAAATGCAACATTCACAAAAAATGATAGAAAAAGAAGCTTCTTAATAGTGATCTACAACTAGATCCCAAATAAATTTTTTGCAAGCCTGGTTGATTTTGGGTGAAATATTGGAATTCGTGTGACACTGCTCCAACATAGCCTTAAAATCAGGTTTTTGTTAAACTCGACAATAAATCGAAGAAAATTGAACATTGACAAAAAATGATAAAAAATAAAGGTTCTTAATAGTCATCTAAAACACAATCCTAAATAAAATTTCTGCAAACATGTTTGATTGTGGGTGAAATAATGGAGTTCTCGTAACAAAGCTGCAACGTAGCCTTGAAATCATGTTTTCGGCAAACTCGACATTAAATCTATAGAAATTCAACATTCACAAAAATCGATAGATAATAAAGGTATTAATAGTTATCTACAACACAATCCTAAATCAAAGTTCTCCAAACATGGTTGATTGTGTGTAAAAATTGCGAGTTCACAATGTAGCCTTTCAAATCAGGTATTTTGTTGAAGTCGAAATTAAATCATTGGAAATTCAACATTCACAAAAAAAGATAGAAAATGAAGCTTCTTAATAGTGATCTACAACTAAATCCTAAATATTCTTTTTCAAACCTGCTTGATTGTGGGTGAAAAACTTGAATTCGTGTGACACTGCTCCAACGTACCCTTAAAATTAGGTTTTCGTTAAACTCGACCATAAATCGATGAAAATTGAACATTGATGAAAACTGATAAAAAATAAAGGTTCTAAATAGTCATCTAAAACACAATCCTAAATCAAAGTTCTCCAAACATGTCTAATTGTGGGTGAAATAATGGAGTTCTCATAAAAACAAGCTGCAACATAGCCTTAAAATCAGGTTTTCGTAAAACTCAACATTAATTCGAAGGAAATTCAACATTCACAAAAACCGATAGATAATAAAGGTTCTTAATAGTTATCCACAACACAATCCTAAATCAAAGTTCTCAAAACATGGTTGATTGTGTGTGAAAATTGGGAGTTCGCATGACACAACTACAACGGAGCCTTAAGAAAAATTATTTTCTATCGAATTTTGTTAATGTTAAATTTCCAACAATTAAATGTCAAGTTCCGTGAAAACCTGATTTTAAGGCTACGTTCCGATTGTGTCACATGAACTCCCATTTTTCGCGAACAATCAACCATGTTTGGAGAACTTTGATTTAGGATTGTGTTTTTTTTTATTAGACTACAGGAATCAAGTAGCACAACCTCCTATAAACTATAGTGCGCCTAGTAAACTTTTTAACGTGACCGATGACGCTGGTACGACACGCCCTCTGGTACCACGGGAGTGGGGGAGACCAGACTTCGTGACCAACCTCTTGCAATAGGAAAGATTTAGCCAACTGAAGTAGGGCCCCAACCCCGTTTAGGATTGTGTTTTACATGACTATTAAGAACCTTTATTTTCTATCTATTTTCGTGAATGTTGAATTTCCTTCAATTTAATGTCAAATTCGATGAAAATCTAATTTAAAGGCTATGATATAGCTTTGTCATCCAAACTCTCATTTTTCACCCACAATAAACCATGTTTGGAGAACTTTGATTTAAATTTAGGTTGTAGATGACTATTAATACCTTTATTTTATATGGGTTTTAGGCAATGTTGAATTTCTGTTGATTTAATGTCAAGTTCAAAGAAAACTTGATTTTAAGGTTACGTTGTAGCTGTGTGATGGAAACTCCCATTTTTCAAACACAATCAACCATGTTTGGAGAACTTTGATTTAGGATTGTGTTGTAGATGACAATTAATAACCTTTATTTTCTATAAATTTTCGTGAATGTTGAATTTCCATCGATTTAGTGTCGATTTTGTTGAAAACCTGATTTTAAGGCTACATTGCAATTGTATCATGTGAAATCCCATTTTTCACCCACAATCAACCATGTTTGGAGAACTTTGATTTAGGATTTTGTTGTAGATGATTATTAAATATCGAGTTCAACAAAAACCTCATTTTAAGGCTACATTGCAACTTGTGATGCAAACTCCCTTTTTCACCAGCAATCAACAATGTTTGGAGTTTTTTGATTTAGTATTGTGTTGTAGATAATTACTAAGAACCTTATTTTCTATCAATTTTTGTGAATATTGAATTTCCATCGATTTTATGTCAACATTAGGGAAAACTTGAGTGTAAGGCTACGTTGGAGCTATGTCACGCAAACTCCCACTCTTTACCCACAATCAACCATGTTTGGAGAACTTTAATTTATGAATGTGTTGTAGATGACTCTTAAGAACATTTATTTTGTATCAATTTCTGAGAATGTTCAATTTCCATCAATTTAATCTGGAGTTCGACGAAAACCTAATTTTAAGGCTATGTTGTAGACATGTCAGGTGAACTCCCATTTTTGACCCATAATTAACGAAGTTTTGAGAACATTGATTTAGGATTACGTTGTAGATGAATATAAAAACCTTTATTTCCAACTGTCTTTCGTGAATGTTGAATTTCCATCGCTTTGATGTCGAGCTCGATTAAAACCTGATTTTATGGCTACATTGCAGCTTTGTCATGCGAACTCCCATTTCCATAGTAAACCATGTTTGGAGAACTTTTAATTAGGATTGTGTTGTAGATAACTATTAAGAACTTTAATTTTCTATTTGTTTTCGTGAATGTTGAATTTTCGTCGATTTATTGTCGAGATTGATGAAAACTAGATTTTAAGTTTACGTTGCAGCCGTGTCACGCAAACTCCCATTTGTCACCCACAATCAACCATGTTTGGAGAACTTTTAATTTAGTATTATGTTGTGGATGACTATTAAGAACATTTATTTTCTACCAATTTTTGTGAATATTCAATTTCCATTGATTTAATGTCAAGTTTGACGAAAACCTAATTTTAAGGCTATGTTGCAGATGTGTCATGCGAACTCCCGATTTTCACCCATAATCAACCATGAATGGAAAAGTTTGATTTAGGATTATGTTGTACATGACTATTAAGAACCTTTATTTTCTATTCGTTTTCTAAATGTTGAATTTTCATCGATTTAATGTCGAGTTCAACGAAAACCTGATTTTAAAGATACATTACAGATGTGTCATAGAAACTCCCATTTTTCACCCACAATCAACCATGTTTGGAGAACTTTGATTAAGTATTTTTTTGTAGATGACTATTAATAACTTTTATTTTCTATCGATTTTCATGAATGTTGAATTTCCATCGAGTTAATGTTGAGTTTGACGAAAACCTGATTTTAAGGCTACGTTGCAGCTGTGTCAAGTGAACTTCCATTTTTCATCCACAATCAACCATGTTTGGAGAAATTTTATTTAGGATCATGTTGTAGATGACTATTAAGAACTTTTATATCGGTTTTCACGAATGGTGAATTTCCATCAATTAAATGTTGAGTTCGACGAAAACCTGATTTACGATTATGTTGTAGATGTATATTAAGAACCTTTATTTTCTATTGGTTTTCTTGAATGTTGAATTTCCATCAATTTAATGTCGAGTTTGAAGAAAAACCTAATTTTAATTCTACATTGTAGCTTTGTCACGTGAACTCCCATTTTTGACCTACAACCAATCATGTTTGGAAAACTTTGATTAAGGATTGTGTGTTAGATGACTATTAAGAACTTTTTTTTTTAATTACATCTCGTAAATGTTGAATTTCCATTGATTTAATGTCAAGTTCGACGAAAACCTGATTTTAAGACTATGTTGCTATGTCACACAAACTCCCATTTTCACCCTGATTAACAATGTTTAGTCTTGTGATTTAGTATTGTGTTTGAGATGATATTAAAGTACTTTATTTTATATAAGTTTTTGTGAATGTTCAATTTTTCATGTTACTATCGAGTTAAACGAAATCCTCATTTTAAAGACTCACGTTCGCAGGCAGTGTCACATGAACTCCCATTTTTCAAACATGATCAAAAAATGTTTGGAGAAATTTGATTTAGGATTATGTTGTAGATGACTATTAAGAACCTTTGTTTTCAGTTTGTTTTTATGAATGTTGAATTTCCTTCAATTAAATGTTGAGTTCGACGAAAACCTGGTTTTGAAACTACGTTGCAGCTTTGTCACTCGAACGCCCATTTTTTTACCCCAAATCAACATGTTTGGAGAACTTTTATTTCGGATTGTGTTGTAGATGACTATTAAGAACATTGATTTTCTACTGATTTTCGTGAATGTTGTATTTTTATTAACATAATGTCGAGTTCAATGAAAACATGATTTTGAGGCTACGTTGCAGTTGTGTCAGGAGAACTCTCATTAAGAACCTTTAATAACCTTTATTTTAAATATCGAGTTCAACAAAAACCTCATTTTAAGGCTACATTGCAACTTGTGATGCAAACTCCCTTTTTCACCAGCAATCAACAATGTTTGGAGTTTTTTGATTTAGTATTGTGTTGTAGATAACTACTAAGAACCTTATTTTCTATCAATTTTTGTGAATATTGAATTTCCATCGATTTTATGTCAACATTAGGGAAAACTTGAGTGTAAGGCTACGTTGGAGCTATGTCACGCAAACTCCCACTCTTTACCCACAATCAACCATGTTTGGAGAACTTTAATTTATGAATGTGTTGTAGATGACTCTTAAGAACATTTATTTTGTATCAATTTCTGAGAATGTTCAATTTCCATCAATTTAATCTGGAGTTCGACGAAAACCTAATTTTAAGGCTATGTTGTAGACATGTCAGGTGAACTCCCATTTTTGACCCATAATTAACGAAGTTTTGAGAACATTGATTTAGGATTACGTTGTAGATGAATATAAAAACCTTTATTTCCAACTGTCTTTCGTGAATGTTGAATTTCCATCGCTTTGATGTCGAGCTCGATTAAAACCTGATTTTATGGCTACATTGCAGCTTTGTCATGCGAACTCCCATTTCCATAGTAAACCATGTTTGGAGAACTTTTAATTAGGATTGTGTTGTAGATAACTATTAAGAACTTTAATTTTCTATTTGTTTTCGTGAATGTTGAATTTTCGTCGATTTATTGTCGAGATTGATGAAAACTAGATTTTAAGTTTACGTTGCAGCCGTGTCACGCAAACTCCCATTTGTCACCCACAATCAACCATGTTTGGAGAACTTTTAATTTAGTATTATGTTGTGGATGACTATTAAGAACATTTATTTTCTACCAATTTTTGTGAATATTCAATTTCCATTGATTTAATGTCAAGTTTGACGAAAACCTAATTTTAAGGCTATGTTGCAGATGTGTCATGCGAACTCCCGATTTTCACCCATAATCAACCATGAATGGAAAAGTTTGATTTAGGATTATGTTGTACATGACTATTAAGAACCTTTATTTTCTATTCGTTTTCTAAATGTTGAATTTTCATCGATTTAATGTCGAGTTCAACGAAAACCTGATTTTAAAGATACATTACAGATGTGTCATAGAAACTCCCATTTTTCACCCACAATCAACCATGTTTGGAGAACTTTGATTAAGTATTTTTTTGTAGATGACTATTAATAACTTTTATTTTCTATCGATTTTCATGAATGTTGAATTTCCATCGAGTTAATGTTGAGTTTGACGAAAACCTGATTTTAAGGCTACGTTGCAGCTGTGTCAAGTGAACTTCCATTTTTCATCCACAATCAACCATGTTTGGAGAAATTTTATTTAGGATCATGTTGTAGATGACTATTAAGAACTTTTATATCGGTTTTCACGAATGGTGAATTTCCATCAATTAAATGTTGAGTTCGACGAAAACCTGATTTACGATTATGTTGTAGATGTATATTAAGAACCTTTATTTTCTATTGGTTTTCTTGAATGTTGAATTTCCATCAATTTAATGTCGAGTTTGAAGAAAAACCTAATTTTAATTCTACATTGTAGCTTTGTCACGTGAACTCCCATTTTTGACCTACAACCAATCATGTTTGGAAAACTTTGATTAAGGATTGTGTGTTAGATGACTATTAAGAACTTTTTTTTTTAATTACATTTCGTAAATGTTGAATTTCCATTGATTTAATGTCAAGTTCGACGAAAACCTGATTTTAAGGCTATGTTGTAACTATGTCACACAAACTCCCATTTTTCACCCACAATTAACAATGTTTGGAGTACTGTGATTTAGTATTGTGTTTTAGATGACTATTAAGATACTTTATTTTATATAAGTTTTTGTGAATGTTCAATTTTCATCGATTTACTATCGAGTTCGACGAAATCCTCATTTTAAGGCTACGTTGCAGACGTGTCACATGAACTCCCATTTTTCAAACATGATCAAAAAATGTTTGGAGAAATTTGATTTAGGATTATGTTGTAGATGACTATTAAGAACCTTTGTTTTCAGTTTGTTTTTATGAATGTTGAATTTCCTTCAATTAAATGTTGAGTTCGACGAAAACCTGGTTTTGAAGCTACGTTGCAGCTTTGTCACTCGAACGCCCATTTTTTTACCCCAAATCAACATGTTTGGAGAACTTTTATTTCGGATTGTGTTGTAGATGACTATTAAGAACATTGATTTTCTACTGATTTTCGTGAATGTTGTATTTTTATTAACATAATGTCGAGTTCAATGAAAACATGATTTTGAGGCTACGTTGCAGTTGTGTCAGGAGAACTCTCATTAAGAACCTTTAATAACCTTTATTTTAAATATCGAGTTCAACAAAAACCTCATTTTAAGGCTACATTGCAACTTGTGATGCAAACTCCCTTTTTCACCAGCAATCAACAATGTTTGGAGTTTTTTGATTTAGTATTGTGTTGTAGATAACTACTAAGAACCTTATTTTCTATCAATTTTTGTGAATATTGAATTTCCATCGATTTTATGTCAACATTAGGGAAAACTTGAGTGTAAGGCTACGTTGGAGCTATGTCACGCAAACTCCCACTCTTTACCCACAATCAACCATGTTTGGAGAACTTTAATTTATGAATGTGTTGTAGATGACTCTTAAGAACATTTATTTTGTATCAATTTCTGAGAATGTTCAATTTCCATCAATTTAATCTGGAGTTCGACGAAAACCTAATTTTAAGGCTATGTTGTAGACATGTCAGGTGAACTCCCATTTTTGACCCATAATTAACGAAGTTTTGAGAACATTGATTTAGGATTACGTTGTAGATGAATATAAAAACCTTTATTTCCAACTGTCTTTCGTGAATGTTGAATTTCCATCGCTTTGATGTCGAGCTCGATTAAAACCTGATTTTATGGCTACATTGCAGCTTTGTCATGCGAACTCCCATTTCCATAGTAAACCATGTTTGGAGAACTTTTAATTAGGATTGTGTTGTAGATAACTATTAAGAACTTTAATTTTCTATTTGTTTTCGTGAATGTTGAATTTTCGTCGATTTATTGTCGAGATTGATGAAAACTAGATTTTAAGTTTACGTTGCAGCCGTGTCACGCAAACTCCCATTTGTCACCCACAATCAACCATGTTTGGAGAACTTTTAATTTAGTATTATGTTGTGGATGACTATTAAGAACATTTATTTTCTACCAATTTTTGTGAATATTCAATTTCCATTGATTTAATGTCAAGTTTGACGAAAACCTAATTTTAAGGCTATGTTGCAGATGTGTCATGCGAACTCCCGATTTTCACCCATAATCAACCATGAATGGAAAAGTTTGATTTAGGATTATGTTGTACATGACTATTAAGAACCTTTATTTTCTATTCGTTTTCTAAATGTTGAATTTTCATCGATTTAATGTCGAGTTCAACGAAAACCTGATTTTAAAGATACATTACAGATGTGTCATAGAAACTCCCATTTTTCACCCACAATCAACCATGTTTGGAGAACTTTGATTAAGTATTTTTTTGTAGATGACTATTAATAACTTTTATTTTCTATCGATTTTCATGAATGTTGAATTTCCATCGAGTTAATGTTGAGTTTGACGAAAACCTGATTTTAAGGCTACGTTGCAGCTGTGTCAAGTGAACTTCCATTTTTCATCCACAATCAACCATGTTTGGAGAAATTTTATTTAGGATCATGTTGTAGATGACTATTAAGAACTTTTATATCGGTTTTCACGAATGGTGAATTTCCATCAATTAAATGTTGAGTTCGACGAAAACCTGATTTACGATTATGTTGTAGATGTATATTAAGAACCTTTATTTTCTATTGGTTTTCTTGAATGTTGAATTTCCATCAATTTAATGTCGAGTTTGAAGAAAAACCTAATTTTAATTCTACATTGTAGCTTTGTCACGTGAACTCCCATTTTTGACCTACAACCAATCATGTTTGGAAAACTTTGATTAAGGATTGTGTGTTAGATGACTATTAAGAACTTTTTTTTTTAATTACATCTCGTAAATGTTGAATTTCCATTGATTTAATGTCAAGTTCGACGAAAACCTGATTTTAAGGCTATGTTGTAACTATGTCACACAAACTCCCATTTTTCACCCACAATTAACAATGTTTGGAGTACTGTGATTTAGTATTGTGTTTGAGATGACTATTAAGATACTTTATTTTATATAAGTTTTTGTGAATGTTCAATTTTCATCGATTTACTATCGAGTTCGACGAAATCCTCATTTTAAGGCTACGTTGCAGACGTGTCACATGAACTCCCATTTTTCAAACATGATCAAAAAATGTTTGGAGAAATTTGATTTAGGATTATGTTGTAGATGACTATTAAGAACCTTTGTTTTCAGTTTGTTTTTATGAATGTTGAATTTCCTTCAATTAAATGTTGAGTTCGACGAAAACCTGGTTTTGAAGCTACGTTGCAGCTTTGTCACTCGAACGCCCATTTTTTTACCCCAAATCAACATGTTTGGAGAACTTTTATTTCGGATTGTGTTGTAGATGACTATTAAGAACATTGATTTTCTACTGATTTTCGTGAATGTTGTATTTTTATTAACATAATGTCGAGTTCAATGAAAACATGATTTTGAGGCTACGTTGCAGTTGTGTCAGGAGAACTCTCATTAAGAACCTTTAATAACCTTTATTTTCTATTGGTTTCTATGAATGTTGAATTTCCAATGATTTAATGTCGAATTCAGGGAAAGCCTGATTTTATCACGCGAACTCCCATTTTTCACCTACAATCGACCATTTTTGGAGAACTATGAATTAGGATTGTGTTATAGATGACTATTAAAAATCTTTATTTTCTATCAATTTTCATGAATATTGAATTTCCATCGATTTAATGTCGGATTCGATGAAATCATGATTTTAAGGCTATATTGCAAATTTGTCGCATGAATTCGCATTTTTCGCCAATAATCAGCCATATTTGGAGAACTTTGATTAAGGATTGTGTTGTAAATGACTATTAAGAAGATTTCTTTTGTATCAATTGTTGAGAATGTTGAATTTCCATCAATTGAATGTCGAGTTCAATGAAAACATGATTTTAAGGCTATGTTGCAGGTTTGTCACGCGAACTCTCATTTTTCACCAAAGATCAACCATGTTTTGAGTACTTAAATTTAGTATTTTGTTGTAGATGACCACTAAGAACCTTTATTTTCTATCAGTTTTTGTCAATGTTAAATTTTAATTGATTTAATGTCGAGTTCGATGAAAAACTAATTTTAAGGCTATTCTGCAACTATGTCACACAAACTCTCATTTCTCACTCACAATAAATCATGTTTGGAGAACTTTGATTTACGATTATGTTGTAGAAGTCTATTAAGAACGTTTATTTTCTCTTGGTTTTCATGAATATCGAGTTGACGAAAACCTGGTTTTGAAACTACGTTGTAGCTTTGTTACAGGAACTCCCATTTTTTGACAAAAAATCATCATGTTTAGAGAACTTTTATTTAGGATTGTGTTATATATTACTTTCAAGAACTTTGACTTTCTATCAGTTTTTGTAAATATTGATTTTACATCGATTTAATGTCGAGTTCAATGAATACCTGATTTTAAGGCTATGCTGCAGCTATCCAATGCGAACTCCCATTTTTCACCCACAATCAACCATGTTTGGATAACTTTTATTTAGGATTGTGTTGTAGATGACTATTAAGAATGTTTATTTTTTATCGATTTTGGTGAAAGTTGAATTTCCATCTTTATAATATTGAGTTCAATGAAAATCTAATTTTAACGCTACGTTGATGTTGTGTCACGCGAACCTTCATTTCTCGCCCACAAACATCCATGATTGGAGTACTTTTATTTATTATTGTGTTGTAGATGAATATTAAGAAACCTTTTTTTTATATCAATTTTCGTGAATGTTCAATTTTCATTGATTTAATGTCGAGTTCGACAAAAACCTCATTTTAAGGGTACATTGTAGACATGCCACATGATCTCCCATTTTTCAAGCATGATCAACCATGTTTGGAGAACTTTGATTTAGGATTATGTTGTAGATGACTATTAAGAAATTTTATTTTCAGATTGTTTTGTGAATGTTGAATTTCCATCGATTAAACGTCAAGTTCGACGAAAACATGAGTTTAAGACTATGTTGCAGTTGTGTCACGAGAACTCTCATTTCTCACCCACAATCAAGCATGTTTGGAGAACTTTTATTTAGGGTTGTCTTGTAGATGACTATTAAGAACCTTTATTTTCTATCACTTTTCGTAAATATTGAATTTTCGTCGATTTCATGTCAAGCTCGATAAAAACTTGATTTTAAGGCTATGTTGCATTTGTGTCTCGTAAACTCACATTTTCTCCCACAATCAACAATGTTGTGAGTACTTTGATTTAAGTATTGTACTATAGATGACTATTAAAAACATTTTATTTTATATCAATTTTCTTGAATGTTCAATTTCCATCAATTTAATGTCGAGTTTGATGAAAACCTGATTCTAAGGCAACATTGCAGCTTTGTTAGGCAAACAACCATTTTTTACACACAATCAACAATGTTTGGAGAAATTTTATTTAGGATTGTGTTGTAATTGACTATTAAGAACCTTTATTTTCTATCGGTTTTTGTGAATGTCGAATTTTTTCCGATTTAATGTTTAGTTTGACGAAAACCTGATTTTAAGGCTATGTTGCAGATGTGTCATCCGAACTCGCAATTTTCACCTACAATCAACAATGTTTGGAGATCTTTTATATAGGATTGTGTTCTAGATGACTATTAAGAACATTTATTTTCTATTGGCTTTTGTGAATGTTGAATTTCTAGAGATTTAATATCGAGTTCGACAAAAATGTTGTAGTTGTGTTACACGAACTCCCATTTTTCACCCACAATCGACCATGTTTAAGGAACTTTGATTTAGGATTATATTGTAGATGACTATTAAGAACCTTTATTTTCTATTTATTTTCGTGAATGTTGAATTTCCATTGATTTAATATCGAGTTCAAAACAAAATTGATTTAAAAGCTACGCTGCAGATGTGTTACAGAAACTCCCATTTTTTACACACAATCAACCATTTTTGGACAACATTGATTTTGGACAATGTTTTAGATGGCTATTAAGATCTTTCATTAATGGAAATTCAACATTCACAAAAACAAATATAAAAGAAAGGTTCTTAATAGTCATCCAGAACATAATCCTAAATTAATGTTTTTGAAACATGATTGATTATGCATGAAAAATGGGAATTCATGTGACACGTCTACAATGTAGCCTTAAAATTAGGTTTTCATCAAAATTGACATTAATTCAATGCAAATTGACCATTCACAAAAATTGATAGAAAATCAAGGTTTCTTAATAGTCATCTACAACACAATACTACATCAAAGTACTCCAAACATGGTTTATTTTGGGTGAAAACTGGTATTTCGCGTTACACAACTTCAACATAGTCTTAAAATCACATTTTCATCGAACTCGACATTAAATCAATAGAAATTCAACATTCACAAAAACTGATACTAAATAAAGGTTTTTAATAGTCATCTACAACACAATCCTAAATCAAAGTTCTTTAAACATGATTGATTGTGGGTGAAAAATGGGAGTTCTTAATACTCATCTACAACACAATCCTAAATCAACATAGCCTTAAAATTAGGTTTTCATCGAACACGACATTAAATCAATAGAAATTGAACATTCACGAAAATTGATAGAAAGTAAAGGTGTTCTTAATAGTCATCTACAACATAATACTAAATCAACGTACTTCAGAAATGGTTGATTGTGGGTGAAAAATGAGAGTCCGCGTGACACAATAGCAACATACCCTTAAAATCAATTTTTTGTCGAACTTGATAATAAATCGATGGAAATTCAACATTTACAAAATATGCTAGAAAATAAAGTTTCTTTATATTCATCTAAAACACATTCCCTAAACTAAAGTTCTCCAAAAATGAACGATTGTGAGTGAAAAATGGGAGTTCGTGTGAAAAAGCTGCAACATAGCCTTAAAGTCAAGTTTTCATCAAACTCGACATTTAATTGATAGATATTTAACATTCACGAAAACAAAAAGAAAAAATAAAGGTTCTTAATAGTCATCTAGAACATAATCCTAAATCAAAGTTCCCCAAACATGGTTTAATTCTGGGTGAAAAAATGAAGTTCATGTGACATAGCCTTAAAATCAGATTCGATGTCGAGTCTGGCAAACACCTGATTTCAAGGCTACATTGCAGCTTTGTCATGCGAACTTCCATTTTTCACTCACAATCAACCATGTTTGGAGAACTTTAAATTAGGATTGTGTTGTAGATGAGTATTAAGAACCATGATTTTCTATTGGTTTTTGTGAATATTAAATTTCCATCGATTTAATATCAAGTTCGATAAAAACTTAATTTTAAGGCTACGTTTCAAGTTTGTCAAACAAACTCTCATTTTTCACTCACAATCAACAATGTTTGAAGAATTTTCATTTAAGATTGTGTTGTAGATGATTATTAAGAACCTTTATTTCCTATCGGTTTTTGTGAATGTTGAATTAAATTGGATTTAATGTCGAGTTCGACAAAAAACTGGTTTTAAAGCTACGTTGCAGCTATGTCACATGAACTCCAATTTTTCACCCACAATCCACCATGTTTGAAGAAATTTGATTTAGGATTGTGTTGTAGATGACTATTAAGAACCTTTATTTGCTATAGGTTTTTGTGAATGTTCAATTTCGTTTGATTTAATATCGAGTTTGACGAAACCTGATTTTAAGACTATGTTGCAGCTGTGTCACTCGACCTCCCATTTTTCACCCACAATCAACCATGTTTGCAGAACTTTGATTTAGTATTATGTTTTAAATGACTCTGAAGAATATTTATTTCCTATCATTTTTCGTGAATGTGTAATTTCCATCGATTTAATGTCGAGTTTCACAAAACCGTAATTTTAAGGCTACGTTGTAGATGTGACACACAAACTCCCAATTTTCACCAATAATCAACCATGTTTGGAGAAATTTGATTTAGGATTATGTTGTAGATGACTATTTAGAACCTTTATTTTCTATTGATTTTTCGTGAATGTTGAATTTCCATCGATTTAATGTCGAGTTTGACAAAAAACATCATTGCAAAGCTATGTTGTAGATGTGTTATGTGAACTCCCATTTTTCACCCACAATCAACCATGTTTGGAGAACTTTGATTTAGGATAATGTTGTAGATGACTATTATGAAACTTTATTTTCTATGAATTTTTTTTTTATGTTGATTTTCCAATGATTTAATGTCGAATTCAACACAATCCTTATTTTAAGGTTGCGTTGTAGCTGTGTCACGTGAACTCCCGTTTTTCACTAGTAATTTTAAGGCTACGTTGCAGCTGTGTCACGCAAATTCCCATTTCTCACCCACAATTGACTATGCTTAGAGAAGTTTGATTTAGGATTGTGTTGTAGATGACTATTAAAAACCTTTCATTTTTCACTCACAATCAACCATATTTGGATAAATTTTATTTAGGATTGTGTTACATGACTATTAAGAACATTTATTTTCGATCAATTTTTGTAAATGTTGAATTTCCATCGATTTAAAGTCAAGTTCGACGAAAACCTGATTTTAAGGTTATGTTTCAATTGTCTCACGCGATCTCCCAACCATGTTTGGAGAACTTTGATTTAGGATTGTATTGTAGATGACTATTAAGAACCTTTATTTTCTATCGGTTTTCGTGAATGTTCTTTTTCCATCGATTAAATGTCGAGTTTCACAAAAACTGGATTTTTAGGCTACGTTGCAGATTTTTCATGCAGTCTCCCATTTTTCACCCACAATCAACCATTTTTGGATAATTTTGGTTTAGTATTGTATTGTAGATAAGTTTTAAGAACATTTATTTTCTATTAGTTTTCATGAATGTTGAATTTCCATATGTTTAATGTCGAGTTCGACGAAAACTTTATTTTAATGCTACGTTGTAGCTCTGTCACGCGAACTCCAATTTATAACCCACAATCAACAAAGTTTGGAGTATTAATGATTGTGTTGTAGATGACTATTAAGAACATTTATTTTTTATCAGTTTTCATGAAAGTTCAATTTCCATTGATCTAATATCATGTTTGTTGAAAACCTAATTTTATAGCTACGTTATAGACGTGTCCTACGAACTCCCATTTTTCATGCATAATTAATCATGTTTCGAGAACTTTGATTTAGGATTATGTTGTACATGATTATTAAAAACCTTTATTTTCTATTGGTTTTCGTGAATGTTGAATTTCCATCGATTAAATGTCGAGTTCGATGAAAAACCTTATTTTAAGACTACGTTGTATTTTTTTCACAAAAAACTCCCTTTTTTAACCCACAATCATTCATGTTTGGAGAACTTCAATTGAGGATTGTGTTGTATTTCTATCAAGAACTTTTATTTTTAAGACTACATTACAACTATTTCACATGAACCCCCTTTTTTCACCCACAATCAACCATTTTTGGAGAACTTTGATTTAGGATTTGTGTTGTAGATTACTATTAAGAACCTTTATTTTCGATTAGTTTTCATCAATGATGAATTTCCATCGATTTAATGTCGAATTCCTAAATTTAAAGGTACGTTGCAGCTGTGTCATGTGAACACCCATTTTTTACCCATAATCTACCATGTTTGCAGTACTTTGACTTAGTATTGTGTTGTAGATGACTATTAAGAAACTTTATTTTCTATTACTTTTTGTGTGATTGGTTAATTTCCATCGGTTTAATGTCAATTTTGACGAAAACCTCATTTTAAGGAAACGTTGAAGATGTGTCACGCGAACTCCCATTTTGGACCAACAATCAACCATATTTGAAGAATTTTCAATTTCTATTGTGTTATAGATGACTATTCAAAACCTTTATTTTCTATCAGTTTTCATGAATGTTGAGTTCATTGAAAACTATTGCATCTTTGTCACGCGAACTCCCATTACCCATAATAACCCATGTTTGGAGAACTTTCATTTTAGATTATGTTGTAGATGACTACTAAGAAGGTTTGTTTTCTATAGGTTTTCGTGACTGTTGAATTTCCATTGATTTAATGCCAAATTTGACGAAAATTTGTATTTAAGGCTACGTTACAGCTTTGTGATGCGAACTCCCATTTTCCACCCACAATTAACCATGTTTGCAGAATTTTGATTTAGGATTGTGTTGTAGATGACTATTGAGAACCTTGATTTTCTATCAGTTTTCATGAATGTTGAATTTCTATCGATTTAATGTCAAATTAGATGAAATTGTTATTTTAAGGCTATGTTGCAGCTGTGTTATGCTAACTCCCATATTTCACCGATAATCAACAATGTTTGGAAAACATTGATTTAGGATTGTGTTGTAGATGACTATTAAGAACCTTTATTGTCTATTGGTTTTAATGAATTTTGAATTTAAATCGATTTATTGTTGAATTTCATGACAACCTGATTTTAAGGTTACGATAAATCGTTGTCATGCGAACTCCCATTTTTCACTCACAATCAACCGTTTTGGAGAATTTTGATTTAGAATTGTGTTGTAGATGACTATTAAGAACCTTTATTTTCTATCGATTTTCGTTAATGTTGAATTTCCATCGATTTAATTTTGAGTTCGATGAAAACCTGATTTCAAGGCTATGTTGCAGCTCTGTCCCACGAACACCCATGTTTCAGCCACAATGAACCATGTTTTGAGAACTTTGATATAGGATTGCATTGTAGATGAATATTACAAACCTTTACTTTCTAGTGGTTTTCATGAATGTTGAATTTCCATCGATTTGATGTCGAGTTCGATGAAAACCTGATTTCAAGTCTACATTGCAACTATGTCACATGAACTCCCATTTTTCACCAACAATCATCCGTGTTTGGAGAACTTTTATTTAGGGTTGTGTTGTAGATGAATATTAAGAGCCTTTATTTTCTATCAATTTTCTTGAATGTTGAATTTCTTTCGATTTAATCTCAAATTCGATGAAAACCTGATTTATGGCTACTTTGCAGCTTTGTCACGTGAACTCCTATTTTTCACCCATAATCAACCATGTTTGGAGAACTTCTATTTAGGATTTTGGTGTAGATTACTACTAAGAACCTTTATCTTCTATTGGTTTTCGTGAATGTTGAATTACCAACGATTTAAGGTCGAGTTTGAGGAAAACTTAATTTTAAGATTGTGTTGTAAATGATTATTAAGAACCTTTATTTTCTATCAGTTTTCATGAATGTTGAATTTCCAATCGACTTAATGTCAAGTTCGACGAAAACCTGATTTTAAGGCTAGGTTGCAAGTTTGTCACGCGAACTCCCATTTTTCACTGACAATCAACTATGTTTGAATAATTTTGATTTAAGATTATGTTGTAGATTTTAAAGGTTCTTAATAGTGATCTACAACACAATCCTAAATCAAATTTATCCAAACATGGTTGATTATGAATGAAAAATGGGAGTTCATCTGACATAGCTACAAGATAGCCGTAAAATCAAGTTTTCTTTGAACTCGACATTAAATCGATGGAAATACAACATTCACGAAAGCCTATAGAAAATAAGGGTTATAAATAGTCATCAACAATATAATCCCAAATCAAAGTTCTCCTAACATGGTTGATTATGGGTGAAAAATGGGAGTTCGTGTTACAAATCTGCAACGTAGCCTTAAAATTAGGATTTCATCAAACATGATATTAAATCAATGGAAATTCGACATGTACAACAAAATCTTAAATCAAAGTTCTCCAAAAATGGTGATTGTGTGTGAAAAATGGGAGTTCGCGTGACACACTTGCAACATAGCCTTAAAATTAGGTTTTTATTGAACTCGTAATTTAATCGATGGAAATTCAACATTCATGAAATCCCACAGAAAAAAAAGCTTCTTAATAGTCATCTACAACACAATCTTAAATCAAAGTTCTGCAAACATGATTGATTATGGATGAAGAATGGGAGTTTGTGTGACACAGCTACGTAGCCTTAAAATCAGGTTTTTCTTGAACTTGACATTAAAACAATGGAAGTTCATGTTACAAATCTTGAACGTAGCCTTAAAATTAGGTTTTCTATAGCGCAATCCTAAATCAAAGTTATGCAAACATGGTTGATTGTGGGTGATAAATGAGATTTTGTGTGACACAACTACAAAATAGCCTTAAAATCAGGTTTCATCAAACTCAATATTTAATCAATGAAAATTAAATATTCACGAAAATCAATAGAAAATAAAGGTTCTTGATAGTCATCTATAAGACAATACTAGATCAAAGTACTCCAAACATGGTTGATTGTGTCCATGAAAAATGGGAGTTCACGTGACACTAGTGCAACACAGCCTTAAAATCAGGTTTTCGTCGAACTCGACATTAAATCAATGGAAATTCAACATTCACGAAAAGTGGTAGAAAATAAAGATTCTTAATAGTCATTTACAACATAATCCAATTTCTGCGAACATGGTTGATTGTAGATGCAAATTTTGAGGTTGCGTGACATAGCTGTAACGTAGACTTAAAATCAAGTTTTCTTCGATCTCGCTATTAAATCGATGCAAATTCAACATTCTCAAAAACTGATAGAAAATAAAGGTTCATAATATTCATCTACAACACAATTTTAAATCAAAGTTCTCCAAACATGGTCTGGGTGAAAAATAGGAGTTTGTGTGAATAAGATGCAACATAGCCTTAAAATCGGGTTTTCGTCGAACTCGACATTAAATCGATGTAAATTCAATATTCATTAAATCCAATAGAAAATAAAGGTTCTTAATAGTCATCTACAACACAATCCTAATTCAAAGTTATCCAGACATAGTTGATTGTGTGTGAAAAATGGGAGTTCATGTGACACAGCTACAACGTAGCCTTAAAATCAGGTTTTTGTCGAACTCAACATTAAATCGATGCAAATTAAACATTCACAAAAACCAAAAGAAAATAAAGGTTCTTAATAGTCATCTACAACATAATCCTAAATCAAAGTTCTCTAACATGATTGATTATGGGTGGAAAAAAAGGAGTTCGTGGGACAAATCTGCAACGTAGGCTTAAAATTAGGTTTTCATTGAACTCGACATTAAATCGATGGAAATTCAACATTCGCAAAAACCCATAGAAAATAAAGGTTTTTAATAGCCATCTACTACGCAATCCTAAATGAAAGTTCTACAAACATGGTTGATTGTGTGTGAAAAATGGGAGTTCAAATTATCTACAAGATAATCCTAAATCAAAGTTCTCCAAATATGGTCTTGTGGATGAAAAATGGAAGTTTACATGACATAACTGTAACGTAGCCTTAAAATCAAGTTTTCTTCGTTCTCTACATTAAATCAATGGAAATTCAACATTCTCAGAAACCGATAGAAAATAAAGATTCATAATATTCATATACAACACAATCTTAAAAGAAAGTTCTCCAAACATGGTTGATTGTGGTTGAAAAATAGTAGTTTGTGTGACAAAGATGTAATGTAGCCTCAAAATCGATGGATATTCAACAGTCGAGTTTGGTTTAGTTTCGAGAATTTTGATTTTATTTTGTGTTGTAGATGACTATTAAGAACCTTTATTTTCTATTGATTTTTGTCAATGTTGAATTTCTATCGATTTAATGTTGAGTTTGGCGAACACTTGATTTTAAGGCTACATTGCAGCTATATCACACGAACTTCATTTTTTCACCCATAATCAACCATGTTTGGAGAAATTTGTTTTAGATTGTATTGTAGATGACTATTAGGATCATTTATCTTATATCACCTTTTGTGAACATTGATTTTCGATCGATCTATAGCCAAGTTCATCTAACACATGATTTTAAGGCTACATTGAAGTTGTGTCATGGGAACTCCTATTTTCAACCCATAATCAACCGGGTTTGGAGAAATTCGATTTAAGATTGTATTGTAGATGACTATTAAAAACCTTTATTTTCTATTTGTTTTTTGAGAATGTTGAATTTCCATCGATTTAATGTCGAGTTTGATGATAACTGATTTTAAAGCTATGTTGTAGATGTATCTCACGAACTCCCATTTTTCACCCATGATGAACCATGTTTGGAGAACTTTGATTTAAGATTGTGTTGTAGATGACTATTCGGATCTTTTATTTTATATCACCTTTTGTGAATCTTTATTTTCTATCAGTTTTTGTCAATGTTGAATTTCCATCTATTTAATGTCGATTTCGACATACACATGATTTGAAGGCTATTTTACATGAACTCCAATTTTTCACCTATAATCAACCATGTTTAGAGAACTTTGATTTAAGATTGTATTGTATATGACTATTAGGATCCTTTATTTTATATCGCGTTTCATGAACACTTGACTTTAAGGATACGTTGTAGTTGTGTCATTTGAACTCCCATTTTTCATCAATAATCAACCATGTTTGGAAACTTTGATTTAGGATTGTATTGTAGATGACTATTAGGATTCTTTACTTTGCATCGTCTTTCGTGAATGTTGATTTTTGATCAATTTACTGCCATGTTCGGCTAACACCTGATTTTAAAGGCTACGTTGCAACTGTGTCATTTGAACTCCCATTTTTCATCCATAATCAACCAACTTAGGAGAAGTTTGATTTTAGATTGTGTTGTAGATGACTATTAGGAACCTTTATTTTCTATTGAATTTTGTGAATGGTTATTTTCCATCGATTTACATTCGAGTTTTGCTAACACCTGATGCTACGTTTTTGCTATGTCATGCGAACTCCCATTTTTTCCTACATAATTATCGAATTTTGGAGAAATATGATTTTAGATTCTTTTGTAGATGACTATTATTTGTTTGGGATTGTGTTGTAGATAACTATTAATAACTTTTATTTTCTATCGATTTTTGTGAATGTTGAATTTTCAAGGATTTAATGTCGAGTTTAACCAAATCATGATTTCGAGGCTACGTTGCAGCTGTGTCACGCGATCTCCGATTTCTTTTCCACAATCAACCATATTTGGAGAAATTTTATTTAGGATTGTGTTGTAGATGCCTATTAAGAATCTTTATTTTCTATTGGTTTTCCTGAATGTTCAATTTCATTCAATTTAATGTCGAGTTACACGAGAACCTAATTTTAACGCTATGTTACGGTGGTGCCATGCAAATTCTCATTTTTCTCCCATACTCAACCATCTTTGGAGAACTTTGATTTAGGATTATGTTGTAGATGACTTTTAATAATCTTTATTTTCTATCGATTTTTGTGAATGTTGATTTTTCGTCGATGTAATGTTGAGTTCGACGGAAACCTAATTTTAAGACTGTGTTGGAGCTTTGTCACATGAATTCTCATTTTTAAGACATAATCAACCATGTTTGAAGAAATTTGATTTACTATTGTGTTGTAGATAACTATTAATAATCTTTATTTTCTATCAGTTTTCATGAATGTTGAATTTTCATTGATTTAATGTTGAGTTTGATGAAATCGTTATTTCAAGGGTACATTGCAGCTGTGTCACAAAATCCCAATTTTCACCAACAGTAATTCTTGTTTGGAGAAATTTTAATTAGGATTTTATTGTAGATGACTATTAGGAACCTTTAATTTTTATCAATTATTGGGAATGTTGAATTTTCATCGATTTAATCTCGAGTTAAACTAAAACTTTATTTTATGGCTATGTTGTAGTTTTGTCATACGAACTCTAATTTTGGAGAAAACTTTGATTTCGGATTGTGTTGTAGAAGACTATTAAGAACATTTATTTTTTATTGGTTTTCACGAATGTTTAATTTCCATCGATTAATTGTCGAGTTCGATGAATACCTGATTTTAAGGCTACGTTGCAAATGTGACAATGAACTCGCATTTTTTACCCACAATCAACCATATTTGGAAAATTTTTGTTTTGTTTCTGTTATAGATGACTATTAAGAATCTTTATATTCTATTTGTTTTCTTAGCTGTTGAATTTTCAATGAATAAATGTCAAGTTCAATGAAAACCTGATTATAAGGCTACATTACAGCTGTGTCACGCAAATTCCCATTTTTCACCCACAATCAACCATGTTTGGAGAACTTTGATAGAGGATTGTGTTTTAAATGACTATTAAGAACCTTTACTTTCTATCAGTTTTCGTAAAGTTTGAATTTCCCTCGATTTAATGTCGAGTTTATTGAAAACATTATTTTAAAGTTATCTTGAAACTGTGTCATGCGAACTCCAATTTTTCACCCACAATCAATCATGTTTGGAGAATTTTGATTTAGGATTGTGTTATAGATGACTATTAAAATATTTATTTTCTATCAATTTTTGTGAATTTTTAATTTTCATCGATTTAATGTTGAGTTTGACGAAAACCTATTTTTAAGGCTGAGTTGCAGCTTTGTCACGTGATCTCCCAATTTTTCAGCTATAATCAACCATGTTTGAAGATCTTTGTTTAGGATTGTGTTGTAGATAACTACTATTAACCTTTATTTTCTATCGGTTTTTGTGAATGTTGAGTTTTCAAGGATTTAATGTCGAGTTTGAGCAAATCATGATTTCAAAGCTACGTTATAACTGCGTCACGCGATCTCCTCCTTTTTCACCCACAATCAACCATGTTTGGAGAACTTTGATTTAGGATTTTGTAGTAGATGACTATTAAGAATTTTTAATTTCTATTGGTTTTCGTGAATGTTCAATTTTATTCAATTTAATGTTTAGTTAGACGAAAATTTTCACCGACAATAAATCATGTTTGGAGAACTTAAAAATACGATTGTGTAGTAGATGACTATTATGAACCTTTAATTTTTATCAATTTTTATGAATGGTGAATTTCCATTGATTTAATCTCGAGTTAAACTAAAACTTTATTTCAAGGCTATGTTGTAAATATGTCAACGAAGTCCTATTTTTCACCCAGAATCAACCATGTTTGGAGAAATTTTTGTTAGGTTTGTGTTATAGATGATTATTAAGAATCTCTATATTCTATTGGACTCAATGATATAAAATCTTGTATTACTGGCTAGATTATTTATTTATGAAAATATTTTGAAGATCATTCATGTGGTGATATCCATATAATAATGATATGTTGAATATATTTATTTATTTATTTTTAGTAAAATTTGTAAGGGATACTCAAACCATAATCTTTTTTGACTTGTTGATTATAATATAATCAATAACGATAGGCTTTTCTAACAATTTCTAAGAGTCTCCTATTTCTAATATTTAGTCTCTTATGATGAATTTCTAATATTTATTTAGTACATGCTCAATAAAAGGCTCTCTTATTTCTAAGACCCAACAACAATTATCCATACATTTGGGAGGGCTGTTTTATATAAAGAAGACTTTGTAATAGATCAATTACTCACAAAGTATCAATACCAATAGACAATAAATCATCAAATCAAAACAAGTAACCCCAACACAATCATAGGTTGGATAAGGTATTAATTGTAACTTTAAACGATTAGAAATTTTATTTTGAATGATCTCCTAAATCTCCATAAGGTAACTAATTGAGTGGTATTAGAAATCATCATAATTGTATTCACAATATTTTTACCAAGCATAGGTATATATGCCATAATATTTTAACCCTTTTGATATCTTATGTACTTAATCCTTTAAGTTTTATTCTCCACAAAGCTAAAAGAATATGCAGTAATTTTTTTTTTCTTTTTCCAGTATCCTCACTGTCTGCGCCAAAACGGGAGCTTTGCTACAGGGTCGGAACATCCATCAAGCATACAGGAAGGGGAAAAATTGTCAAATGTTGTAGTTGCGATTTCCCTCGTAGATATTTATATAAAACGCAGAAGAGAAGGCAAGGCTTGTGGACTGTGTGACAGAATGCCTCCACAAAATGCATCAGAAATAAAAAATAAAAAATAAAAAAAAATGCAGAGGCAGAGACAAGGCGCGCGAATTGCTTGACAGCAGTCTCAAAGAAATGTAGTCTCGCGGAGTGCCATGATAACAGGATATGCGGTAAATGGATTTGTAGAAAAGACTTTAGAAACATTCAAGCGAATGTGGTCTCCAGGTGTAAACCCGACTCCACAACTTTTGCCAGCATCCTTTCCGCCTGTGCAAGAATGAGCACTTTGGAACAGGGTATGGAACTCCAGCAAAGCATAATGGTAGGGGAATTTTCTTTGATGCAGTAAGTAGTTGCAACTGCCCTAGAAGACACGTATGCAAGGTGTGGAAGTCTACGCAAGGTAGGAAAACTGTCCTGAAATCAACATCAAGTTCAAAATTGCATAACACAATACAAAAAGTCTGATTTAACAATTCATAATGAATTCCATTTCCTTATAGTAGAATTCCACTATATTTTCACAATTTTTCCAGTGCGCTATAATCCTAATGGTGTCTAATGTGGAAGCCTGACTATATATACAAGATCTTTGGCGAACGAAGAAATTGGAACTTGATTAAATGGTCATGATGAGGAGGAGGGGAAAAAAAAAAACCAACCTTTCTTATTTTCCTTGAGCCGATCAATTCCAGCTACCGGATCCACGTTCACAAAGATCCAAGTCCAAGAGTTCTGCAGACCACGTATAAGAAGCCAATCCCAAGTGCATTTACAGCGTACGAAGAAATATCTAAAGCCAATGAGGCATTGCATCGCTGAGCTACCAATACCCATGGCAGAGCAACCAGATTCAACAAAAAGGGAACCCAGTGTTCCCTGGCCTCTGTCACTCCCTCCCCCGTATCTCGCTCTCTTTGGGTGTTGTTATCCCTCTAACAGTTGGAGCAGAAGACCTCATAAAAGTTCTCCTCCCCCTAATTTCTCCAAGAGCCGCCCTTCATTACTCCTCTGGCTCCCGTACCTCCCCAAGGCCATCATTCGATAAAAATGATAATAATGGCAAGCTGGTGCCAAGGAGGTTTCTTGCCCGAGGAACGCGATTGGGAAGATTTCTTGTTGGCATGTCAAACCCAACTTTTAATTTCCCATCTACCAATTCTTATTTATTGCATCTAGAATAATATATTATTTTATCCTCTCCTATTTTATCTCTCATGAAATATGTAATTGGAATTTTCTTCAACCTTAATGGAAATTAGATGTCCCATCAATTGATTGAATATTTCTTATACTTAGTTCTTATTGAATAAATTATTTTAAGCTTTTAATGTAACTAGCTACCTCTTGAATTATGTTCATGATAATTGAGGTTATTTTTAAATATTAACATTCCTTAGAATAATACTTCAAGTAGATATTTCTTTGTCAAATTTTATTTTATTCTTATTAAAAAAATTTGAGTATTAATTATACAATAAAACTTTGTACTTTATTGTATTAACAATCCCATGTAGTTAGTTGGTTATAAGCCTAGCCCACCTATTTCATTCCCACTGATTTTCCCTCCATAAAATAATAGAATGACCCTTTAGATTTTTCTTTGTAAACATCAAGCTATCCAGGTTAGTAACTTTATACTATTCAAAATATTCTTCCTATTTAAAGTAAAATTAATCAAATTTGTGGGATTCAAACTACTATAATAGTTAAACATATCCACACATTTTTTGTAAAAAATAAAATTAAGAAACAACCTTCAGTAATTTTCTCGTATGTATCTTCTTTACCATCATGTAATGCCCTAAATTTGCACGAAGGGCAAAAACACAACCAACAATTTTTTTTGAATTAAACACGTAACCTTGATGATTGACAGTTATGCATGGACATAGTCACTAGGTATACACAACGAATGATGATTAGATGAGCCACATTGTAGCTGAATTGCCACCCAAGAGTGGGGTGTGGAAATAGAATACATTTGGTTGTGTGTGGCATCTCATGCACACCCTTTCAAGAACGTCAGGTTGGCACTTAACCTATGTGGAAAAAAAAATAACTAGCTTAAGATAAAATATTATAACTAATGTTTTACCTATTTTCATGTAACAATACTATTTGTTTCGAACCGATGAAAACCTTATCAATTTAGTGATGCTCTTCACATTTTCACCATTTATTATTACTAAAAGGAAAACCACCTAATGTAGTCTGATCTATTAATGAGATTAATATACTTTGATGCAACCATATTAGTATTGTTGTCAAGGTACCATATTTTCCTTCACTATACAAATAAAAATATGTATGTAAATAATCCTCATAAGAATTTTATATATATAGTTGAATAAATATTCAAATTATAATTTAAATTATCTTTCATAATTAATCTTTATAATATATATATAATTAGATTAACTATAAAGATATATTTAAATTATCTTTATAATTAATATTTACAAGAAAATATATAATTAAATTAATCTTCAAGATATAATTTAAATTGTCTAAATATAAATTAAAGTAAGTATACATAATTAATTTTTAGATTCAAAGTATAAAGTAATTCTAAAACTAAGGAATAGAGACATAACACATATCCTTGAGTAAGTTTACCTATTCAAGAAGTAAGACTTTTTAATAAAAACAAACTTATTAAAATATTCTATCAAGTTCATTTCAGCTTTTACTTTATGTGACTTTGTTTGCTTACCTAATTTATCTTACGTATTATTATTTTTTAAAGCTTAACAAGTGTAAATACCTAAAAGACACGGATTTGTTTTTCTTTCTTTCCTTAAAGCTATTCTCAACAGGGAGCATGAGGTGATGAGCTCGTTCCTTCAAAACTTCTAACACAATTATATCAACAATACTTTTATCACATTAATATTTCAGCTGTTAATTTCTCATTTTATGATATTACTGAAATGAAAGGTATTGGGTTTACCTACTGCTGCTCACAGTAATACAACTATAGAGGTGCTTATAAGCCAGCCATTTTCTATTAATTAATTTATTTAATAACTGTTTTAACTGATTCTTACTGCCATAAGTTGCCCGCATTTATTGACACCACTCATGGTGGGCTAGAATTTTAATGGAAAGAGAACAAATAATGCAAGGGTTGTTAGATCATTAAAAAAAACAGCACCAACATTAACATTACTCGGGTCTCACACCAGCTAAAATAATCATTACAATTACTCTTATTCATTATTCCTACAAACACTGCTACAACTAATACTATTATTTTATTCTCTTAATTTTATATTTATTGCCCGACCAGAATGAGGGTACACGTTATAGGTATAAATAATATATCTGAAACATACAGGAAATTTTTAACATCTTGTGGTAACGATACAATGGTTTTTTTAATGTTTTCTTAAATGCAAAAGAAATGAATAGGATTTACCGTTAAAACAAAAACCCATATTTCAAAGAAAAGTCCTGCTTGCAGCAGTAGGCAATGAGTAGTAACTTGGCATTTATTAACAAAATCATCCGCATGGATTATGCGCTGGCAATGATGGACGCTGCCATCAACAGTTAATACAGATGAGTTTAATTTCCTTTCTTTACTCTTATTACTAATGCTACACATTCAGATGAGTGCAATAATGGCACCAATACACGAGGATATGCTAATGCCAACTATCGAACTGGTGCTAAGAGAGGTTAGTCGAATATATTTTAATACTGCCACTGGGTATAAATGATAATGAGGTGACTTGCCATACTAGAGTAGTTCCCAAACTGAAGGTGGTAATATAAGTTACTATTATTTCTCTACTACCAACTTGCTTAGAATTACAACTACACTATCGACTGGCTGCCAACACAGTAGGCTGAGGAATTAGAACTATGTGTATACATTAACTCATGGCAGTTGCTCGAATTACTTAGGATACTGGCAAGAATATATGGGAGTACTTAATGCTACAGATTCACACGAGCAGGGATTCAAATAGGGAGATTTTAAAGAGATTGATGGACAAAAATTCCAATCAACCAACTACAGCCCTGATCTTCCTGCCTCCACTCAAGGGTAAAGGATTCTGCAATCACTTTTTTTTAAAATTAATACTGGCCAAACAATAAATGAGAATGGTCTAATTTTTTAAAAAGTACTCCTATCGTAGGAGTTAATGCGCTGCGTTGGCATCCATAATTCCTACGGTAGCATAGGAATAATATAGTTTGTAATGGGGAAAAATAGCATTCCAAACGATCGGATGATACAGGCCAGGCACATAAGCGACCGTAGTTTAAGAATTTAAGGTCGAAGGGTTGTAGCCCTAAATATCTAGGTGCCTATTTTCCGATGAAACACCAATATTTCACAACGTTACATTTTGTTTTTGTTTTCGACTATTGTTGTAAGGACTGAAGATGAGATTGCGAGAAGATGGCGAGATTCAATGCATTAGCACAAAACAAAAATGTTGAGGGTGCAACTGCGGGTATGATGAGGATAAGACTTGAGGGGGAGAAAAGGAGTCGGCCCCTCAGGGCAGGCCATGGCTCCTGCACCAGGGTTGTGCCCTTTGGAAAGATTGTGATCCCATTCATTTAACTCAATGCAATAAGTTATCTATTATCCTTTTTTTTTTATATATATATCTTCATTCTTAAGTAATTATCATCCCTTGCCCCCTTTTTTTTTTCTTTCCTTAAACACTCACATCTGAACATTCATATGAATATATTTTTTTCTATATTTCAACCTACAAGTTTGAACCATACGCAGATCCAGTTTACTGTCTGGTTTATATCATTTATATGCACAAAATTTATATGTATGTATTTCTTTCGAATGAGAAAACAAATAGAGCTACATTCTTTTTATTCCCTACAACTAACAGTAACACTCAGCTACATGGTAAATGAATATACAAAAGCATAGATGTATATTTTTTGTCTAATAAACAAATGTATTGGGGGTGTACAGCAACAAGTAAATCTCACGTCCTTTCGATGAACTGCAACGTATATAAACAAAAATAATGAAGAGTCATTCATTCTTTCTTTCTATTTTTCATTTATTGAGGAACTGAAATACATTCACTTCGAAGATACAATAAAACCGTACACAGAATTCAATCAAGTTCCTTTTATATCTGTGTATGAGCATTCAAGGGACTAATTAAATTGAACTCTTGCTATGAAACAATATACAAGAAATCGTTTAAGCACATTTTATCCCTACAAAATGAACTTATTTTTGTTTGACTAGTACTTGAGCAATGAATACAAAATGAGAGAATAACTCGATTTAAACACAGTGTTGTTTCATTACAAGAATGAGGAGGGAAAAACAGTTTAAGTTACACATATTTCTTTGATCACCCTTCAAACTTAAACATTCAACCACAACAAATTTTATTTGAGAGGATCACATTAATCCCCTTTTCTTTTTCCTTAGCAAGGAGGATACAACTACTTTCAACCATTAGCTCTCAACAACCTGTAAGACCACACACAAACTTCTTTCCATGGCCAATAGGGAGTGCTCACCACCCAACCTTGGGTTGGAAAACCAACCACCCCCAAGCTAGGAGGTAACCAAGCTACTGGGTACACACAACAATAGAGTAAATAAGCCATTTCAAACCATGAAACTCAAAAACATTACTCCCAACCAGGATTGCACCAAACATAGGGATTCTTCAAGAATCCAAAGATGGGGATAGAGGTGGACATCACCTCTATATGGAGAGACTTATTAGCAATAGAAATAACCGAACAACACAATCATTTTTTTCTTTTCTTTTCTTTCCTTCTTCTCCAAACTATCCATTCATCAAAACTCTTCATATCATACTCCTCCATACAACAATCACCCAATACACCGTATCATCATGAACAACCAACACACACTTCAAAAAACTTGTACGTTTGCAAACATAAATAAATAAATTATAATTACTCTTATTTGGTGGTCATGTCTATATCGACTATGCCACATGAATTATGGGATTAATACCTTGGCCATAGAATTCAAGTAAGGTGATGTAGTCTAGTAAATTCATATAGGGTGCACTTCTCATTAAATTTATGAATTCTCTACTACAAGGTACTTTGTTACTAGCTATTAGAGGATCCCTAATTATATTATAAGGCATTGATTCAGTGGCCTTACAGAAACATGGGAGTTCGCGTGACACACCTGGAATGTAGCCTTATAATCAGGTTTTCATTGAACTCGACATTAAATCATTGGAAATTCAACATTCACGAAAACCAATAGAATATAGAGATAATTAAAAGGTCATCTATAACACAAACCTAACAAAAATTTCTCCAAACATGGTTGATAGTGGGTGAAAAATGCGAGTTCGTTGACACATTTGCAACGTAGCCTTAAAATTAGTTATTCATCGAACTCGACATTTAATAGACGAAAATTAAACATTCACGAAAACCAATAGAAAATAAATGTTCTTAATAGTTATCTACAACACAATACCTAATCAAAGTTCTTCAAACATGGTTGATTATGTCTGAAAAATGGGAATTCACGTGACCAAAGCTGCAACTCAGCCTTAAAATTAGGTTTCCGTCGAAATCAACATTAAATCGATGAAAAATCAACATTCAAAAAAACTGATAGAAAATAAAGATTATTAAAAGTCATCTACAACATAATCCTAAATCAAAGTTCTCCAAAGATGGTTCAGTATGGGTGAAAAATGGGAGTTTTTATGGCACCTCTATAACATAGCGTTAAAATAAGGTTTTCGTCTAACTCGACATTAAATTGAATGAAATTGAACATTCACGAAAATTCAACATTCACAAAAACAGATAGACAATAAAGGTTATTAATAGTTATCTACAACAAAATCCTAAACAAAGATCTTCAAACATGATTAATTATAGCAGAAAAAACGGGAGTTCACATGACAAAGCTGCAACTCAGCCTTAAAAATAGGTTTTCGTCAAACTGAACATTAAATCAAAGAAAATTCAAAATTCACAGAAATCGATAGAAAATAAATATTTTAATAGTCATCTATAACACAATCATAAATCAAAATTCTCCAAACATGATTGATTCTAGGTGAAAAATGGGAGTTCGCATGACACAGTTTCAAGATAACCTTAAAATAATGTTTTCAATAAGCTCGACATTAAATCGATGGAAATTCAAGATTCACGAAAAACTGATAGAAAATAAAGGTTCTTAATAGTCATTTAAAACACAATTCTCTATCAAAGTTCTCCAAACATGGTTGACTGTGGGTGAAAAATGGGAATTCGCGTGACACAGCTGCAATGTAGCCTTAAAATCACGTTTTTAGTCAACCTCAACATTTAATCAATGGAAACACAAAATTCACTAGAATGAATACAAAATAAAGGTTCATTACAGTCATCTACAACGTAATCCAAATCAAAGTTCTCCAAAAATGGTTAATTATGCGTGAAACATGGGAGTTCCCGTGAAACACCTGGAATGTAGCCTTTTAATCAGGTTTTCATTGAACTCGACATTAAATCATTGGAAATTCAACATTCACGAAAACCAATAGAATATAGAGATTCTTAATAGTCATCTATAACACAAACCTAACAAAAGTTTCTCCAAACATGGTTGATTGTGTGTGAAAAATGCGAGTTTGTTGAAACACCTGAGATGTAGCCTTAAAATTAGCTATTTATCGAACTCAACATTTAATCGATGGAAATGAAACATTCGCGAAAATAAATAAAAAATAAATGTTCTTAATAGTCTTCTACAACACAATCCGAAATCAAAGTTCTCCAAACATGGTTGAATGTGGGTGAAAAATTAGAGTTCGCTTGAGAAAGCTACAAAATAGCCTTAAAATAAAGTTTTAGTTTAATTCGAGATTGAATCGATGGAAATTCAACATTCACAAAAATTGATAAAAATTAAAGGCTCTTAATAGTCATCTACAACACAATCCTAATTCAAAGTTCCCCAAACATGATTTACTGTCGGTGAAAATTGTGAGTTCATGTGACATAGCTGCAACGTTCCTTTGAATTCACGATTTCATCAAACTCAACATTAAATCAATGAAAATTCAACATTCACGAAAACTGATAGCAAGTAAAGGTTATTTATAGTTATCTACAACACAATAATAAATCAAAGTTCTTCTAACATGGTTGATTATGTCTAAAAAATGGGAATTCACGAGACAAAGTTGCTACTCAGCCTTAAAATTAAGTTTTCGTGAAACTCAACATTAAATCGACGAAAAATCAACATTCACAAAAATCGATAGAAAATAAATATTATTAAAAGTCATCGACAACATAATCCTAAATCAAATTTCTCCAAAGATGGTTGAGTATGGGTGAAAAATGGGATTTTGCATGACACCTCTGTAACATAGAGTTAAAATTAGGTTTTCGTCTAACTCGAGATTAAATTGAATGAAATTGAACATTCACGAAAACCAATAGAAAATAAAGATTCTTAATAGTCATCTACAACACAATCCTAAATCAAAGTTTTCCAAACATGGTTGATTGTGGGTGAAAAATAGGATATCGCGTGACACAACTAGAATGTAGACATGAAATCATGATTTGGTCAAACTCGACATTAAATCCTTGAAAATTCAGCATTCACAAAAATTCATAGAAAAGAAAGGTCATTAATAGTTATCTACAACACAATCCTAAACAAACATCTTCAAACATGGTTGATTATAGCAAAAAAAATGGGAGTTCATATGACAAACCTACAACTCAGCCTTAAAAAAAGGTTTTCGTCGAACTCAACACTAAATCAATGAATATTGAAAATTCACAAAAATTGATAGAAAATAAATATTTAATAGTCATCAATAACAAAATCCTAATTAAAATTTTTCCAAACATGATTGACTATGAGTGAAAAATGGCAGTTCGCATGACAAAGTTTCAAGATAACCTTAAAATAATATTTTCAATAAACTCAACATTAAATCGATGGAAATTCAAAATTCACGAAAACTGATAGAAAATAAAGGTTCTTAATTGTAAATTAAAACACAATCCTCTGTCAAACTTCTCCAAACATGGTTTGTTGTGGGTGAAAAATGGGAATTCGCATGACACAAATGCAATGTAGCCTTAAAATCCCGTTTTTCATCAGACTCAGCATTTAATCAATGGAAACTCAACATTCACGAAAACGAATAAAAAATAAAGGTTCATTATAGTCATCTACAACATAATCCTAAATCAAATTTCTCCAAACATGGTTAATTATGCGTGAAACATGGGAGTTCTCGTGACACAACTGGATTGTACCCTTATAATCAGGTTTTCATTGAACTCGACATTAAATCATTGGAAATTCAAAATTCACGAAAACCAATAGAATATAGAGATTCTTAATAGTCATCTATAACACAAACGTAACAAAAATTTCTCCAAACATGGTTGATTTTGGGTGAAAAATGTGAGTTCGTTGACACATTTGCAATGCCGCCTTAAAATTAGGTATTCATCGAACTCGACATTTAATCGATGGAAATGAAACATTCGCGAAAACCAATAAAAAATTAACGTTCTTAATAGTCATCTACAACACCATCCTAATTCAAAGATCTCCAAACAAGATTTACTGTTGGTGAAAATTGGGAGTTCGTGTGACATAGCTGCAACGCACCCTTGAAATCACAATTTCATCAAACTCAACATTAAATCAATGAAAATTCAACATTCACGAGAAACTGATAGAAAATAAAGGTTATTAATAGTTATGTACAACACAATACTAAATCAAAATTCTTCAAACATGGTTGATTATGTCTGAAAAATGGGAATTCACATGACAAAGTTGCAAGTCAGCCTTAAAATTAGGTTTCCGTCGAACTCAAGATTAAATCAATGAAAAATCAACATTCACAAAAACCGATAGAAAATAAAGATTATTAAAAGTCATCTACAACATAATCCTAAATCAAAGTTCTCCAAAGATGGTTGAGTATGGGTGAAAAATGGGAGTTTGCATGATACCTCTGTAACATAGCGTTAAAATTAGGTTTTTGTCTAACTCGACATTAAATTGAATGAAATTGAACATTCATGAAAACCAATAGAAAATAAAGATTCTTAATAGTCATCTACAACACAATCCTAAATCAAAGTTCTCCAAACATGGTTGATTGTGGGTGAAAAATAGGATATCACGTGACACAACTGGTACGTAGACATGAAATCATGATTTGGTCAAACTTGACATTAAATCCTTGAAAATTCAACATTCACAAAAATTGATAGAAAAGAAAGGTCATTAATAGTTATTCACAACACAATCCTAAACAAAGATCTTCAAACATGGTTGATTATAGCAGAAAAAATGGGAGTTCACGTGACAAAGCTGCAACTCAGCCTTAAAAATAGGTTTTCGTTGAACTCAACATTAAATCAATGAAAATTGAAAATTCACAAAAATCGATAGAAAATAAATATTTTAATAGTCATCTATAACACAATACTCTATCAAAGTTCTCCAACCATGGTTGATTGTGGGTGAAAAATAGGAACTCGCTTCACACAGCTGCAAAGTAGCCTTAAAATCATGTTTTTTGTCAAACTCAACATTTAATCAAAGGAAACTCAACATTCACGAAAACAAATACAAAATAAAGGTTCATTATAGTCATCTACAACATAATCCTAAATCAAAATTCTCCAAACATGGTTAATTATGCGTGAAACATGGGAGTTCACATGATAGAGCTGGAATGTAGCCTTATAATCAGGTTTTCATTCAACTCAACATTAAATCATTGGAAATTCAACATTCATGAAAACCAATAGAATATAGAGATTCTTAATAGTCATGTATAACACAAACTTAACAGAAATTTACCCAAACATGGCTGATTGTGGGTGAAAAATGTGAGTTCATTAACACATTTGCAACGCAGCCTTAAAATTAGGTATTCATCGAACTGGACATTTAATCGATGGAAATTAAACATTGACGAAAACCAATAGAAAATAAATGTTCTTAATAGTCTTCTACAACACAATCTGAAATCCAAGTTCTCCAAGCAAGGTTGAATGTGGGTGAAAAATTAGAGTTCGGGTAAGAAAGCTACAACATAGCCTTAAAATAAATTTTTAGTTTAACTCGAGATTAAATCGATGGAAATTCAGCATTCACAAAAATTGATAAAATTTAAACATTCTTAATAATTATCTACAACACTATCCTAATTCAACATTAAATCAATGAAATTCAAAATTCACAAAAATCAATAGAAAATAGATATTTTAATAGTCATCTATAACACAATCCTAAATCAAAATTCTCCAAAAATGATTGATTGTGGGTGAAAAATGGGAGTTCGCATGACAAAATTTGGAGATCCACGAAAACTGATAGAAATTAAAAGTTCTTAATAGTCATTTAAAACACAATCCGAAATAAAAGTTCTCCAAACATGGTTGAATGTGGGTGAAAAATTAGAGTTCGTGTGAGAAAACTACAAGATAGCCTTAAAATAAAGTTTTAGTTTAACTCGAGATTAGATCGATGGAAATTCAACATTCACAAAAATTGATAAAAATTAAAGGTTCTTAATAGTCATCTACAACACAATCCTAATTCAAAGTTCTCCAAACATGATTTATTGTCGGTGAAAATTGCGAGTTCGTGTGACACAACTGCAACATACGCTTGAAATCATGATTTCATCAAACTCAACATTAAATCAATGAAAATTCAACATTCACGAAAACTGATAGAAAATAAAGGTTATTAATAGTTATCTACAACACAATACTAAATCAAAGTTCTTCAAACATGGTTGATTATGTCTTAAAAATGGGAATTCACATGACAAAGCTGCAACTCAGCGTTAAAATTAGGTTTTCGTCGAACTCAACATTAAATCATTGAAAAATCAACATTCACAAAAATTGATAGAAAATAAATATTATTAAAAGTCATCTACAACATAATCCTAAATCAAAGTTCTCCAAAGATGGTTGAGTATGGGTGAAAAATGGGAGTTTGCATGACACCTCTGTAACATAGCGTTAAAATTATGTTGATTATAGATGAAAAAATGGGAGTTTACGTGACAAAGCTGCAACTCAGCCTTAAAAATAGGTTTTTGTCGAACTCAACATTAAATCAATAAAAATTCAAAATTCAATAAAATCGATAGAAAATAAATATTTTAATAGTCATCTATAACAAAATCCTAAATCAAAATTCTCCAAACATGATTGATTGTGGGTGAAAAATGGGAGTTCACATGACATAATTTCAAGATAAGCTTAAAATAATGTTTTCAATAAACTCAACATTAAATCGATGGAAATTCAAAATTCAAGAAAACTGATAGAAAATAAATGTTCCTAATAGTCATTTAAAACACAATCCTCTATCAAAGTTCTCCAAACATGGTTCATTGTGGGTGAAAAATGGGAATTCACGTGACACAACTACAATGTAGCCTTAAAATCATGTTTTTCGTCAAACTCAACATTCACAAAAACAAATGCAAAATAAAGGTTCATTATAGTCATCTACAACATAATCCTAAATCAAAGTTCTCCAAACATGATTAATTATGCGTGAAACATAGGAGTTCGTGTGACACAGCTGGAATGTAGCCTTATAATCAGGTTCTCATTGGACTCAACATTAAATCATTGGAAATTCAACACTCACAAAAACCAATAGAATATAGCGATTCTTAATAGTCATCTATAACACAAACCTAACAAATATTTCTCCAAACATGGTTAATTGTGGGTGAAAAATGCAAGTTCGTTGACACATTCACAACGCAACCTTAAAATTATGTATTCATCAAACTCAACATTTAAACAATGGAAATTAAACATTCGCGAAAACCTATAAAAAATAAATATTTTTAACAGTCTTCTACCACACAATCTGAAATCAAAGTTCTCCAAACATGGTTGAATGTGTGTGAAAATTTAGAGTTCGTGTGAGAAAGCTACAATATAGCCTTAAAATAAAGTTTTAGTTTAACTCGAGATTAAATCGATGGAAATTCAACATTCACAAAAATTAATAAAAATTAAAGGTTCTTAATAGTCATCTACAACACAATCCTAATTCAAAGTTCTCCAAACTTGATTTATTGTCGGTGAAAATTGCAAGTTCGTGTGACACAGTTGCAACATACCCTTGAAATCATGATTTCATCAAACTCAACATTAAACCAATGAAAATTCAACATTCACGAAAACTGATAGAAAATAAAGGTTATTAATAGTTATCTACAACACAATACTAAATCAAAGTTCTTCAAACATGGTTGATTATGTCCTAAAAATGGGAATTCACGCGACAAAGCTGCAACTCAGCGTTAAAATTAGGTTTTCGTCGAACTCAACATTAAATCATTGAAAAATCAACATTCACAAAAATCGATAGAAAATAAATATTATTAAAAGTCATCTACAACATAATCCTAAATCAAAGTTCTCCAGAGATGGTTGAGTATGGGTGAAAAATGGGAGATTCATGACACCTCTGTAACATAGCGTTAAAATTATGTTGATTATAGATATAAAAAATGGGAGTTTACGTGACAAAACTGCAACTCAGCCTTAAAATAGGTTTTTGTCGAACTCAACATTAAATCAATAAAAATTCAAAATTCACAAAAATTAATAGAAAATAAATATTTTAATAGTCATCTATAAAACAATCCTAAATCAAAATTATCCAAACATGATTGATTGTGGGTGAAAAATGGGAGTTCGCATGACACAGTTTCAAGATAGCCTTAAAATATTGTTTCAATAAACTCGACATTAAATCGATCGAAATTCAAGATTCACGAAAACTGATAGAAAATAAAGGTTCTTAATAGTCATTTAAAACATAATCCTCTATCAAAGTTCTTCAAACATGGTTGATTATGCGTGAAAATGGGAATTCGCGTGACACAGTTGTAATGTAGCCTTAAAATCACATTTTTCGTCAAACTTAACATTCACAAAAATGAATACAAAATAAAGGTACATTATAGTCATCTACAACATAATAGTAAATCAAAGTTCTCCAAACATGGGAGTTCGTGTGAAACAACTGGAATGTAGCCTTATAATCAAGTTCTCATTGAACTCAACATTAAATCATTGGAAATTCAACATTCACGAAAACCAATAGTATATAGAAATTATTAATAGTCATATATAACACAAACCTAACAAAAATTTGAACAAACATGGTTGATTGTGGGTGAAAAATGAGAGTTAATTGACTTATTTGCAACGTAGCCTTAAAATTAGGTATTCATCGAACTCAATATTTAATCGATGGAAATTAAACATTTGCGAAAACCAATAGAAAATAAATGTTCTTTATAGTCTTCCACAACACAATCCGAAATCAAAGTTCTCTAAACATTGTTGAATGTTGGTGAAAAATTAGAGTTCGCACGAGAAAACTACAACATAGCCTTAAAATAAAGTTTTAGTTCAACTCGAGATTAAATCGATGGAAATTCAACATTAACAAAAATTAATAAAAATTAAAAGTTCTTAATAGTCATCTAGAAAACAATCCTAATTCATAATTCTCGAAACATGATTTATTGTCGGTGAAAATTGGGAGTTCGTGTGACACAATTGCAACGTACACTTCAAATCACGATTTCATCAAACTCAACATTAAATCAATGAAAATTCAACATTCACGAAAACTGATAGAAAATAAATGTTATTAATAGCTATCTACAACACAATACTAAATCAAAGTTCTTCAAACATGGTTCATTATGTCTGAATAATGGGAATTCAGGTGACAAAGCTGCAACTCAGCCTTAAAATTAGGTTTTCGTCGAACTCAACATTAAATTGACGAAAAACGAACATTCACAAAAACCGATAGAAAATAAAGTTTACTAAAAGTCATCTACAACATAATCCTAAATCAAAGTTCTCCACAGTGGTTGAGTATGGGTGAAAAATGGGAGATTGCATGGCACCTCTGTAACATAGCGTTAAAATTAGGTTTTCGTCTAACTCGACATTAAATTGAATGAAACTGAACATTCATGGAAACCAATAGAAAATAAAGATTTTTAATAGTCATGTAAAACACAATCTTTAATCAAAATTCTCCAGACATGATTAATTCAGGGTGAAAAATGGGAGTTCGCATGACACAGTTTCAAAATAACCTTAAAATAATGTTTTCAATAAACTCGACATTAAATCGATGGAAATTCAAGATTCACGAAAACTGATAGAAAATAAAAGTTCTTAATAGTCATTTAAATCCCAATCCTCTATCAAAGTTCTCCAAACATGGTTGATTGTTGGTGAAAAATGGGAATTCGCATGACACAGCTGCAATGTAGCCTTAAAATCACGTTTTTCATCGAACTCAACATTCACGAAAACAAATACAAAATAAAGATTCATTATAGTCATCTACAACATAATCCTAAATCAAAGTTCTCCAAACATGGTTAATTATCCGTCAAACATGGGATTTCGCATGACACAGCTGGAATGTAGCCTTATAATCAGGTTTTAATTGAACTCGATATTAAATCATTGGAAATTCAACATTCACGAAAACGAATACAAAACTAGGTTTCCGTCGAATTGAACATTAAATCGATGAAAAATCAACATTCACAAAAATTGATAGAAAATTAAGATTATTAAAAGCCATCTACAACATAATCCTAAATCATAGTTCTCCAAAGATGATTGAGTATGGGTGAAAAGTGGGAGTTTGCATGACACGTCTGTAACATAGTGTTAAAATTAGGTTTTCGTCTAACTCGACATTAAATTGAATGAAATTGAACATTCAGTAAAACCGATAGAAAATAAAAGTTCTTAATAGTCATCTACAACATAATCCTAAATCAATGTTCTCCAAACATGGTTTTCGCGTGACACAACTGCAACGTAGCCTTAAAATCAGGTTTTCTTTGAATTCAACATTAAATCGATGGAAACTCAACATTCACGAAAACCATTATAAAATAAAGGTTCTTAATAGTGATCTACAACACAATCCTAAATCAGATTTATCCAAACATGGTTGATTATGAATGAAAAATGGGAGTTCGTCTGACATAGCTACAAGATAGCTGTAAAGTCAAGTTTTCATTGAACTCGACATTAAATCGATGGAAATACAACATTCAAGAAAACCTATAGATAATAAGGGTTATAAATAGTCATCTACGATATAATCCCAAATCAAAGTTCTCCTAACATGGTTGATTATGGGTGAAAAATGGGAGTTCGTGTTACAAATCTGCAACGTAGACTTAAAATTAGGATTTCATCAAACTTTATATTAAATCAATGGAAATTCGACATCTACAACAAAATCTTAAATCAAAGTTCTCCAAAAATGGTGATTGTGTGTGAAAAATGGGAGTTCGCGTGACACACTTGCAACATAGCCTTAAAATTAGGTATTCATTGAACTTGTAATTAAATCGATGGAAATTCAACATTCACGAAATCCCATAGAAAACAAAGCTTCTTAATAGTCATCTACAACACAATCTTAAATCAAAGTTCTGCAAACATGATTGATTATGGATGAAAAATGGGAGTTTGTGTGACATAGCTACGTAGCCTTAAAATCAAGTTTTTGTTGAACTCGACATTAAATCAATGGAATTCATGTTACAAATCTTGAACGTAGCCTTAAAATTATGTTTTCTACAGCACAATCCTAAATCAAAGTTATCCAAACATGGTTGATTGTGGGTGATAAATGATATTTTGTGTGACACAACTACAACATAGCCTTAAAATCAGGTTTTCATCAAACTCAATATTTAATCAATGGAAATTAAATATTCACGAAAATCGATAGAAAATAAAGGTTCCTGATAGTTATCTATAAGACAATACTAAATCAAAGTACTCCAAACATGGTTGATTGTGTCCATGAAAAATGGGAGTTCGCGTGACACTGGTGCAACACAGCCTTAAAATCAGGTTTTCGTCGAACTCGACATTAAATCGATGGAAATTCAACATTCACGAAAAGTGGTAGAAAATAAAGATTCTTAATAGTCATTTACAACATAATCCAATTTCTGCAAACATGGTTGATTGTGGATGCAAATTTTGAGTTTGCGAGACGTAGCTGTAACGTAGACTTAAAATCAAGTTTTCTTCGATCTCGCTATTAAATCGATGTAAATTCAACATTCATTAAAACAAATAGAAAATAAAGGTTCTTAATAGTCATCTACAACACAATCCTAATTGAAAGTTATCCAGACATAGTTGATTGTGTGTGAAAAATGGGAGTTCATGTGACAAAGCTACAACGTAGCCTTAAAATCAGGTTTTTGTCGAACTCAACATTAAATCGATGCAAATTAAACATTCACAAAAACCAAAAGAAAATAAAGGTTCTTAATAGTCATCTACAACATAATCCTAAATCAAAGTTCTCTAACATGATTGATTATGGGTGGAAAAAAAGGAGTTCGTGGGACAAATCTGCAACGTAGGCTTAAAATTAGGATTTCATCAAACATGATATTAAATCAATGGAAATTCGACATCTACAACAAAATCTTAAATCAAAGTTCTCCAAAAATGGTGATTGTGTGTGAAAAATGGGAGTTCGCGTGACACACTTGCAACATAGCCTTAAAATTAGGTATTCATTGAACTTGTAATTAAATCGATGGAAATTCAACATTCACGAAATCCCATAGAAAACAAAGCTTCTTAATAGTCATCTACAACACAATCTTAAATCAAAGTTCTGCAAACATGATTGATTATGGATGAAAAATGGGAGTTTGTGTGACATAGCTACGTAGCCTTAAAATCAAGTTTTTGTTGAACTCGACATTAAATCAATGGAATTCATGTTACAAATCTTGAACGTAGCCTTAAAATTATGTTTTCTACAGCACAATCCTAAATCAAAGTTATCCAAACATGGTTGATTGTGGGTGATAAATGATATTTTGTGTGACACAACTACAACATAGCCTTAAAATCAGGTTTTCATCAAACTCAATATTTAATCAATGGAAATTAAATATTCACGAAAATCGACAGAAAATAAAGGTTCCTGATAGTTATCTATAAGACAATACTAAATCAAAGTACTCCAAACATGGTTGATTGCGTCCATGAAAAATGGGAGTTCGCGTGACACTGGTGCAACACAGCCTTAAAATCAAGTTTTCGTCGAACTCGACATTAAATCGATGGAAATTCAACATTCACGAAAAGTGGTAGAAAATAAAGATTCTTAATAGTCATTTACAACATAATCCAATTTCTGCAAACATGGTTGATTGTGGATGCAAATTTTGAGTTTGCGAGACATAGCTGTAACGTAGACTTAAAATCAAGTTTTCTTCGATCTCGCTATTAAATCGATGTAAATTCAACATTCATTAAAACAAATAGAAAATAAAGGTTCTTAATAGTCATCTACAACACAATCCTAATTCAAAGTTATCCAGACATAGTTGATTGTGTGTGAAAAATGGGAGTTCATGTGACAAAGCTACAACGTAGCCTTAAAATCAGGTTTTTGTCGAACTCAACATTAAATCGATGCAAATTAAACATTCACAAAAACCAAAAGAAAATAAAGGTTCTTAATAGTCATCTACAACATAATCCTAAATCAAAGTTCTCTAACATGATTGATTATGGGTGGAAAAAAAGGAGTTCGTGGGACAAATCTGCAACGTAGGCTTAAAATTAGGTTTTCATTGAACTCAACATTAAATTGATGGAAATTCAACATTCGCAAAAACCCATAGAAAATAAAGGTTTTTAATAGCCATCTACTATGCAATCCTAAATGAAAGTTCTACAAACATGGTTGATTGTGTGTGAAAAATGGGAGTTCAAGTCATCTACAAGATAATCCTAAATCAAAGTTCTCCAAATATGGTCTTGTTGATGAAAAATGGGAGTTTACATGACATAACTATAACGCGGCCTTAAAATCAAGTTTTCTTCGATCTCTACATTAAATAAATGGAAATTCAACATTCTCAAAAACTGATAGAAAATAAAGATTCATAATATTCATATACAACACAATCTTAAATAAAAGTTCTCCAAACATGGTTGATTATGGTTGAAAAATAGGAGTTTGTGTGACAAAGATGTAACGTAGCCTCAAAATCGATGGATATTCAATAGCCAAGTTTGGTTTAGTTTTGAAAATTTTGATTTTATTTTGTGTTTTAGATGACTATTAAGAACCTTTATTTTCTATTGATTTTTGTCATTGTTGAATTTCTGTCGATTTAATGTCAAGTTTGGCGAACACTTGATTTTAAGGCAACATTGCAGTTATATCACACGAACTTCATTTTTTCACCCATAATCAACCATGTTTGGAGAAATTTGTTCTAGATTGTATTGTAGATGACTATTAGGATCATTTATCTTATATCACCTTTTGTGAACATTGATTTTCGATCGATCTATAGCCAAGTTCATCTAACACATGATTTTAAGGCTACATTGAAGTTGTGTCATGGGAACTCCTATTTTCAACCCACAATCAACCAGGTTTGGAGAAATTTGATTTAAGATTGTGTTGTAGATGACTATTAAAAACCTTTATTTTCTATTTGTTTTTCGAGAATGTTGAATTTCCATCGATTTAATGTCGAGTTTGATGATAATTAATTTTAAAGCTATGTTGTAGATGTATCTTAAGAACTCCTATTTTTCACCCATAATGAACCATGTTTGCAGAACTTTGATTTAAGATTGTGTTGTAGATGACTATTAGGATCCTTTATTTTATATCGCCTTTTGTGAATCTTTATTTTCTATCGGTTTTTGTCAATGTTGAATTTCCATCTATTTAATGTCGATTTCGACATACACATGATTTGAAGGCTACACTGCAGCTATGTTACATGAACTCCAATTTTTCACCTATAATCAACCATGTTTGGAGAACTTTGATTTAAGATTGTATTGTAGATGACTATTAGGATCCTTTATTTTATATTGCGTTTCATGAACACTTGACTTTAAGGATACGTTGTAGTTGTGTCATTTGAACACCCATTTTTCACCGATAATCAACCATGTTTGGAAACTTTGATTTAGGATTGTATTGTAGATGACTATTAGGATACTTTACTTTGTGTCGTGTTTCGTGAATGTTGATTTTTGATCAATTTACTGCCAAGTTCGGCTAACACCTGATTTAAAAGGCTACGTTGCAACTGTGTCATTTGAACTCTCATTTTTCATCCATAATCAACCAACTTAGGAGAAGTTTGATTTTAGATTATGTTGTAGATGACTATTAGGAACCTTTATTTTCTATTGCATTTTGTGAATGGTTATTTTCCATCGATTTACATTCGAGTTTTGCTAACACTTGATGCTACGTTTTAGGTATGTCATGCGAACACCCATTTTTCACCCATAATCA
>VCHN02001000.1:0-26630 GCA_007115665.2 Sequoiadendron giganteum
TGTAATGCCTCTCTGCTTTGGTCTTTGGGTCAACTGTGTAAGTTTTTATTCGTGTTGGCTTGTTATCACAATTTGGATGGTATTATTAATGTTGTCTAATCATTTAATATAGTTGTTAATTTATAATGTTGTTTTATTAATTCAGTGTTGCTTTAATTAAGTACATTATGATAATGTCATTAATTAGTTAGTTTGATTTAATGATGTTTAGTATTGATTGATCAATTTAATTAAGTATTAGATTTAATTATTAAAGTGAATTATGAGAAAGGGCTAAGCATTTAATTAAAGTATTAAATTTAATTGGTAAATTTTAAATGTATGTTTGATTTAATTAAATATAGTATTTTAATTGTTGAAATTAATTTAATTATAGCATTAAATTTAAGTATTAGAGTAATTTGTGAAAATGCCAAGTATTTAATTAAATATTAAATTAGATTGTAAATTTAAAAGTTTGTAGATTTAAATGATCATTGTATTTTAATTGTTAATTTTTAAATTAGTGTTTTGATAATATTTTTTATTTAATTATTATTTTGGATTTAATCGAAAAGGAAGTTTTAGTGATATTGCCAAATTGGAAAAGATGGAAAGATTTCGCATGCAAAGCATGCATAGTTTAGAACTTAATGTCAAGAAAAGGAAACTTGCCTGATTAATAATTGTTGCTTGATTTTTGGTTTAGAAGGATGGAATCACTTTGATTATGGGGGAATGATCATTTTGGGGAGGAGGATCTTCTTCTGATTTTTTTTTGGTTTCTTGGGAACCAAAGAACTTTGTCTGTAGAATTTTTTTCGTAGAATAGGTTGCATTTCAGGAATTGTTTTGAAACAAAATGTTGAAGTGGAAAAGTATATTGCGAGTGGATTGCTTGGACGAAGCGGGTCATTGGCGAATGTAATGATGGGTCTTGACTCCGTTCTTTTGTAGCAAATTGGTTCTAGGTTCCAACTTTTTCTGAATTTTATTCTCTTTTTGAAAATGAAAAGATTGAAATGGTTAGGCTTGTTGCTTTAACTCTCGATCCAAGTCATTCTCTTGAATTTTGGGTGATTATATTTGGTGTGTTTGTATTACACCAACTCAAATGCTATGTTGCGTGTATAGGAATCCATTCGGTGTACATTGTTCAATCTTGGCATTTGTTGTGATAAAACTCGGTTTCCTTGATACATTGTATAGGATTGATCCCTAGCGAGTCTTATCCCTATGGCCTTAATCATCATTGCGTTTAAGACTTATTCATTGAATATACTTGAGTTTGCATTGTTTGTGGTTCGATGATCAATGATTTAGCTTGTGATTACAAATCTAGTTTCCACATATCGTATCTCTTAGCCGATTTTATTCTTATACCATTTAAGATCTAATTGCTTGAGTTATTATGCACATTCCAGCCACCTATTGCTTTTGCATGAGAGTTTATTAAGACTTTATGTCCAAATTTTAATCATACCTTGCCTATTCTTTCACACTTAGCTTTATAATCTACCATTGAGGCATCCACACAACCACCTTTATTTTAGGTGTATTATCATACAGTTCACATGCCTCATCTATGCTTCAACATTTTGCATGCATGCCTATATCGCCCTATTCCAGAGCTCTCATTTAGGCACGAAAAGTAAGGATTTTTCTTAGACCTGTAGATTATGTCTTACATCTACCATTTTCTTATGTGTAATTTTTAAGTATGTGGGTGGTTGTGTTATATCGGATTGCAATCTCTCTTATTCTTCAAATGCCCAATCTCGTCCCATTTATTTGTTGAGTCATCTTATCTCTATAGGATTTTTAGGTACCAAACATAATACTCTGCCTACCTTGTGGTGTATGTCTACTCATATCTAAGAATTATTCAAACCATTCCAGATACATATTTAGCTACCGTATCTTATGGGATCATTTTCATTACACTTTAGTACTTTGAGAAAACTATTAACTGTATAGGGTAACATTAAGTCACAAGTTATGGCTGTTTATATCTTATCATTGTATAGGTATGTACAAGTTGTTTTATATGAAGGCTTCACAAGCAATGTACTTTGGTACTATAATATAATGAGTAGTGAATTATAAGGGGGGGGACTATGTTTGTTCTTATAGATTGTATATGATGGATGGATTTCGAATTGTGTTTCACCCTGTCTTTAGTAGTCGATGTAATACTTATGTTCGGCGTGATGGTATGTTTTGGCTCTATAATCAATAATTTTAAGTTGGTATTCAATTAATTACTTATATATATATGTTCTTATATGTACATTTATATGGACAGGTATATGTTGCCTATATTATAATTTATTAATTTGAAATTAACATTTTGGTTATTATATTTATATATAAATTTGAATATGTATAATGGGTTATATGTGGTGGTATTGAAATCAGGGAAAATGTTATTTGATTTAAAGAATTTAAATTATTTGGGTATTATGTTAAAGGCTAGCGAGTTGTATTTCTTGTCAAGAATTTGGATATCAGATGCAATTTTTATGCATTGCAATTTATAATATAGATACATATATGTGAGATTAGGATTCACTAAAGTAGATAAGGGATATTTACACTTTCAGATTTGTCCATCCACAAAAGTTCCTTGCACATTCATTTTTCATAGTAGATAAAATTTCTATTTCTATGTTAAATAAAAATATTACATTTTACCTTGTGAGCTTGAAGAAGTATTTAAGTTTAGGATTGTCTTGCTTTTCTTTAACTTTTATTTGTTTATATATATATATGTATATATTTATTATTCTTTCTCTATAAAGTTTTCAATTTTAAAGATTTTTAAAGAATTAAATTACATACATTCTATTTACATAAGTATTGGAGTACAAAATAGTGGTCACTTGAGTGGTCTATAATGTATTATAAATTGGTAGTTGAATTGATAAAAGACATTGTTTTTGTGATATTACATTTCCTTGCTTGCTTGTAGTAAATGATGTGTTGAGTTAATTGTTATTGTGTATATTTTATATGTTGAAATTTTTTGTTGGAACCCGTTTTGCTTTGATTTACCCTCGATGGTGAGTTCTTGGGTAGACAGTTTTGAGGTTTCCAAAGGTGGGGAAAAATATTGCTTTATAATGGGTTCTTTATGTTGATTCTTGTGATTGTTGATCTTATACTTGAATTTGTAGGTGTAGCCTTGTACTTGGAAGTTGTTTACTATGAAGTTATAGGGTGAGACAGTGCATGCCTCACTTGGTGTATTTACTTTTGGTTTTGGTTTCTTGTGCAAGTTGGATTACCCATTTATGATTTTGAGTCTTTTGTTGTTAGTAGGTGGAGTGGCTCTCAATCAAGTGCTCGTTTGGGCTCGAGATGAGTGGGAAGGCCTAGAATGGTGAAGATCATCTGCCTTGTCCCTTTGAAAGGTATGTTGATCCCGCATGAGTAAGAATGGGGCTGGGGATCGGTTGAGGTTGCCAGGGTTTAACCAGGTATAGGGGGCAATAACCTATGAAGATCTGCATTGGGTAACCCATGTCGAGCTTATGTGATGACACTCCTTCCTTTAGAAATAATGGTTGTTGTTGTTGTTTCCCCTTTGAAATTCTTGTGTCTCTAGAAGCGAAGGTTTCTTGTGTTGGTTTTATGTGTTGTTTTTGTGTGTTTATTGTGCTTTGTGATGGAGTCTTGTTAGCCTTGTTTATTTTGATTGTTGTTTTTGGTTGTGGGTCTTTCTTGTCATCTCCTAACACGAGGGGTGGACCTTAGGGTCCACATGGTTGGGTGGAATGTGCTATGTACCCATTGAGTTTCCCATCGATGATTGTGATGCTATAGAGATGTACTTGATGTAGTGGTTTTTGAGCTTTCCAGTGTTGGTGACAGTTTTGGTGTTATGGCCTATGTTTCCTTCTGATGGATCTCATTATGTATTCTATTCATTACAGTTGTATCATACCTGCATTATTGTACTCTTCCCATTGATATAAGGGAAGCATCATGTAATGTACAATTGTATCTTTGATGTGTTGTATCTGTGGAAATATGCTCCATAATTGTAATATCGAACTATAAATTGTTATGTAATGAAATGATGTATGTGGTCTTGTTATCTCCATGGTTTATGGATGGTTATATGTTTACCATTATGTGATCTTGAGTAGTGTATGCTTTTATCATTTTATTACTTGGCATTTATTTATAACGATGTTAATTGGTTGGGATCGTTTTCGAGTAATGCAACCATGGAACCCCACGAGACTAATTAGGAATCTTTATATATTAATAATATTTTTGTATGATTATTTGGTTGTTGGTTATTGCATAGTGGTTATCTTAAAAAAAATTGTGTTTTAACTCATTGTCGTTAGTTGTCCTTTGGGGTTGCGTGGCAGGGCGTTACATGTTCTCTTTGTTAAGTTCCCATTAGGCCATTATAGCGATTCTCTCAAGATGACTCAGGTTGAATTTTGTCATTTTTGATGATGGATCATTGTTCAAGTTGTGTCAAGTTGGTTTAGTTGAGTCCTTTTATCTATATCATGTGTTGATTTGAGTGCGAGCTTTAATGCCTATGGCTCTCAAATGCAATGAGCTAAATGTGTCTACATTTTAGTATGTTGGATGAATTGTTTGTACTTCAATGAAACTGTACCTTTGGTATAAGAGAGATGCATTGTTGGCAGTTCAAATTGGTAGTGAGCCACCCCCTCTTCTTTGTTCTTTCTTTTGGATAGTGGGTCCTTTGGCAATGATCCCTTTATTTCTTTTGGGTAGTGAGCCTTTTGGCAGTGGGCCTATTGTATTCAATGTTGCTATTACTTTATATTATGAGCTAATCCTCACCATGGTTTTTCCCTTCTTTGGTTTTCCATGTAAATCTGGTGTTCTATTATGCATGGTGTTTTGATGTGTTGATGTTTCACTTGTTTACTTTCATGCTAAATATGATTAAGGGTTTAAGGGCTAATAAATATAGGAATGTTATTGAGGGTTTGAATTTTTTAATTTACAACTGATTCACCCCCCTCTTAGTTGTCCTATGCATCTAACAACAATTTGTCTTTATACCACAAAGCATATCCCTTCCAATTAAAATTATTTGAACTACTAGGATCACTTTATAATTGTTGAATGAGATTAATTGTAGCAATTGATGAGCCCAATTAATAGTTATTTCTCTCTTTTTTAGTTCATATCTTTCAAAATTTTAAGTTACTTATTTTATTCACATTCCTAAACTTATATACCTTTTTATATCCTTCATGCAACTTAAACTAAATTTTGATGGATGGAAATATGATTATGATATGTTGGTAACTGGATGGTTAATTATGTGAATGTGTGTGGAATGCAATATGAATCTATGTTTAATTCATGGTTATTAGTAGTGTGTATATGTTAGATGAACTAACTCGTTGTAGCCCAGAAGCTAGAGTGAGCATATTGTAACTTGCAACAACTAGGAAGCTTAGCCCACAACCAAAGGATCACGAGTAGTAGGGGAGAGTCCAGATTGATGAAAATTAAAGTTCTAGAATAAATGAAGGTGATCATTGAAGAGGTTGAATTGTGAGTCATCAGGATAATAAATAAACATGACAGAGGAAGAAGGGGTCAATAATGTTGGGCTCATGTGACAGTTTGACTATCTCTATAAAAAATGTTTGAGAAAGAGTCATGTTTCTACTTCTCTTTTGTTGTTCTTTTTAATTAAAGTTTTTGTTGCAAATAATTGTTCACCTCCTATTCATGAGGAGAGTGGACGCTAGCATTTATTTTTTGTTATTAGTCCTTATGCAAATAAATCTCCTCCCACGCCTATATTTGGGGCTCAATGGACGAGGATAAAATATAGTTGGAACTATAGTTAGAATTACAGTTGAAGTGTATTCTCAGTTGTATGCTTTAGAAAGACAATTGTTAACTTTACTATTGCAATGAATATGATTTTCTGACTGAGAAATATATTAGAGATTCCTGTTATATTGTTAGTGTTCAATTTTCAATGAAATAAAGATGTTTTAAGTCTACTACTATGATTAGTTGATTGAGTAGCTTGTTTTTGGTTTATATCATGGATACAATAGCTTGAGTAAGGGTCACTCAAGGTATTAACCACCCACTTCAATTTCTATCTTTATAATAGATGTTTTATGTTACATTAATTTTAGAATAGATTCATGATTGTATGGTGATCTCACAATAGTGGTTTACACTTTTTGGCCAAACTTGACATTGAACTAATTTTTTAAAACTAAATCTTCCCTTTCTGGTACCTATAGCTGCTAAACCATGAGGAATTTGAAGATGATGCAAACTAGTGATTTGTGACATTTTTTTTGTAGATTCTATATATATATATATTAAATTTTTTGGAATCATATTGCATTTCTTTTTCCATCTCCTTCAAAAAATAGTTTTTAACAATAAACACCATTTTTAAAGAGTGATGTTCACTGTAAACAACATAACTTTTTTCCAAGAAGGATAAAATTCTATTTTTTTTCAAATTTAGATTTGTAAATATAATATCTAGCATGTTCATTTGGTTTCATAGTGTTTTATTGAATATTTTTTTTTAATTAAGTTTTGAAGTCAAACCAATTAAAATTTAGACATAGGCGGGGTCATATACAACATAATTTTTTTTTTATGTATTGAAATTCATTTTTTTTTGCTGGATCAAGGACATCAATACCTAGCATAGACATATTTTTCATATTTTTTTGATAATCTACTATTTTTCCACATGTGCATAACAGAGAGCTTGATTTTTGATGAAAAACCTACATTCACAAGAAATAAAAAATAAATATAATAATCAAATTTAATATATTTAAAATTATACTTTTTGGGAAGCTTATAATAAGGAATACATAATTACAAAAAATAAATTTTAAATGAATTCATTTGATCCCTCAAAAGGTAAATCAAAAGTGTTTTTTATCAACATTTTGATAGGTGTAAAGGGGACTCCATTATAGGTATGGCTTAAAAATAGTGAGGTTCTACCCAAGGGGGTTTGATCAAACCCTCTTTAATTGGTATCCTTTAAATGAAACTTTTCAAAGCTTAAATCATTATATTTTCTAAAAATATGTGATTTAAAAAAAAATCAGGATGTCCCAAAAAGTGTAAACCACTATTGTGGGATCACCCTGTATGTATTCTGTAACATTACTTTGAGTCAAGCCCTGAGGGTAGTTAATTAGTTGAGTTGTGAAGATTCAATAGTTGGTGATATAATTTATTATAGAGCTTAGTTCAACAATTAACTAGTTACAGTACTAAGCTGAGAGTACCCATAGCATGGGTGCCAAATTAAGCTATTTACTTTGTTTTGTAGTTTAAGCTTTATTCCCTTTTCAATTATTTCTCATTTTCATGCACATGTGTAAACCACATATACTTGATGATATAGGTAGTATAGAATATTTGGATTCACATATAGTGCTAGTATCATCAAAAGTTTATGTAGCCTTGGTTGATAATTAAATGGAGCCTTGCCAGGGTTTTAGTGGATTGTTCAACTAACAACCACCTCTGAATTGTATCTCTAACACCAAGTTGAATAAGCATTAGTTGGGCCTTAAATTTTTGGAACTATTGTTAGGGATGGTGTTACATTCAATATTCTTCTATGTTATTCCAAATCTTTCATAGTTTAGTGTTTTATTTCTAGAATTAGGATAATTAGGTTTTAATGCATCAATACTAGAACATTTTACTAACATTGTGAAGGAATTGTTGACAAAAAAATATTGTATGTGGAGGAAACATTATTCTTTGGGAAGATTTCTCCCCTCAACACACAAAGCTATAAAGGATATTGGTGATCAAAGTGAAAGTGAGGGTATTCCTAAAGAATAACTTTCCCTAACACCAAAATCCATTACAAATACAATTGTTGGCATTGGCATTTGTCATTGATGTCAAAGGTCATGGAGAAAAGACAAAGGTTTGATGTAGTTCATGTTGATGGATGTTGTTGGTGCAAAGACAAGGTTCAATTTATGTAGACAAGGTTTGATTTATGTTGCTTTTGTCAAAGAGTTTGTGATGTCCACATTTGGATTTCTCTTTGATGTTTAATGCTATTTATTGTTACAAGGTAGTTGATCCCATGCTTTTTATTTCAACAATAGTTAAATTGCTTCATGGTGTGTAAGGTGTTTGATACAAAGGTGCAAAGGATAGATTGATGGATTTATCTTTGATGTTCACCATGTGTAATACCCCTCTGTTTTGCTTCTTGTTTCATGTTGCTTTATGCTTTGCTTGGGTTGCAGCTACTTTGATACTAGACACATTTTGTTATGATGTTTTGATCGCTACTTTGAACGACAACTATTATTGTGTGATGTGATTATCTGATTTTATTTCACATGCTTTAATGAATTAATGATGTCGTAGAATTTATCATGAGATTATATATGTGAGTATTGATTATGATGGCAATGTCAGTCTTTGATGAGTGTATTGGTGAAGAGGACGGATTCGCATCACTCGCTTGCGAGCGCCCTGCAAATGCGTGATTTCTTCTTCACGGTGTGAATTATATGCTGGATATATTATGTTGTTTACTTGGTTTCAGTTTGCAGGTACATGACATCGACTCCACCTGGTTTCACAGGTTTGAGCATGTCGATCCAACAGTTAAGTTGAATGGGAAATAGTAGCTAGGTAACATGTGTCAGGTCTACACCCTAGCCTTAGTGTGTCGTTAGTCTTGATTATTGAGTCATGTCTTACCTTATTTAATGTTATGTAATTTTTGAAAAGTGCTTGCTTCTAAATGGTTTTGTTTTTAGAAAATTGCATTGGTTGAAAGTGATGATTATTTTATATTGTATTAAAGTTATGCTTATTTGTTATATTTAAATTTATAAATAGAAATTAAATTTAAATTATTTAATTAATTAAATTTAATCGCAAGGATTGGATTTAGTTATTAAATAATTTAAAATAATTAAGTAAGTATATTGGATTGTTTTAAATTAAATTAAATAAAATGAAATTTAAAGGAAATTGAAATTTTATTTTAAAGGCAAATTAGGGTTTTTCTGAAATGGGAAATGAAATTAATATCTAAATTTAATTTTTACATTGAATGTGAATTAGGGTTGCATTAGGTTATTTTTGGAATTATGAGGAAATGATGTTTTAAAGGTTAGGGCAGAAAAGTTTTGAGGATGCTTTTCTTTCTTTTTTTTATAGGTATGAAATTTGTGAAAAAGTTGGAGAGGGAAGGGTTTGAAGCATTTTCTTTTGTAGAATTGAATTGAAAGAAAAGAAATTTTGTTGAAAAGGGTGGAGCTCTTGGATCAGTGCTAGCTGGAATTCATTGCATTATTGAAGAAGAATTGTGAGGTCCTTAAGGGAGGCTCTACATCAAGAATCCTTGTTATTTCCTGTGGCTTCAAATACCAGGTTTTCCTTTCATTCTATGATTGATTGTTCTTAGTTTATCTATTTTTCTAAATGATAGAAATTGCAAATTTGTGATTTATTTAAAACCCTAGGTTGAACTTCAACATTTAGGATTCAGATCTGTTCTTCAAAACACAAACCCTCTTTAGAAAATTCTTTTGAAAAGATCAAGATCAGTTTATTTCTTTTTTTTTGTTTAATTATTGAAAAGTGAAGGAATGATTTATTTTTGAAATTCAGTTTTAAATCTCTTGAATGTAAGAAAATATTCAAAAAGAAATTGTCAAATTCTGTTTCTGGTTTTTATATTTTTTTTCTTTTGATTTTAACAGTAAAACTATCTTTAAAAAGATATATGTGTACAAAATTGTTGTGTTTTTTTTTTTTTGATAAAAAAAATATGCAAATTGTGGGGGAGGTTCGGATCCCCACTCTCCATATGGTTGAGGACCACAGTGCCCATTGGACAATGCGCCCACCACTTGGGAGGATGCACTATCCCGTGGGGGGGCGGCCCCCTCGTCCGTGTGGGTACAATCGGCACATGAAACACCACCGGTTTACAAGTCCACATCCTTGTCCGCTTTTTGTTTTTTTTTTTTTTAGTTTTTTTTTTTATTTTTTATTTATTCATTTATTTTATTTATATTATTAATTGTTTTTTTTGTGTAATTCTTTAATGATATATTTTAAACATATATATAATATTTAATTTATATATTTTATATGTATTTTAATATTATATATTAATGTATATAATATTTAATATATATTTGGTATGTATTTTAATATTATATATATTAATATATTTAATTTTTAAGGTGTGTAAATGTAAATTGAAATGGGTGGTTAAAATGTGAATTTATCATGAGGTAATCAATTAAATATTCTGATTTCTTAAAGGATAGAGCATAAGTCTTTTATAATCAATGATTAAGGTAGGTTCATTTTAGTATAGGTATTTAGGTTTTTTTTAATTCTGTTCTTGGACTTTGGGTGCTTGCAAAGTATGTTTTTTTGATAATATTATTAAATTGAAATAAATGGCGTGCTTGGCTAAATAGATAGGAAAAGATATTTGTTTTTAATAGAGGGGATTATTAATTTCTTTATTGAAACTTTGAGTGGTATTATTCTTATTTTTGCGAGAAGTTTTAGATAGGAATATGGATTTAGGATATCCAAAGATAGTATGTTTCATTGTCAGTGCATTATTGTATTGATTTCCCTTTTAAATGATTACTTTGGGAATGGGTGATTGAGTTTTAGATTGTAAAGTCTTCCAAAGGATGTGGGTCATTCCTTTGTTAAAATATTGTTTGTCTTTACCTTGAGTAGTGTTACAAGTGTTTTGTTTCCTCCCAGTGTTGGAGTGGATTTCTTTATTGTTGCCTCCTAGAATAGGAGAGATTGCATTGTTCAGTCCTGTAGCACTTGAGTTACCCTTGGAGTCTAGATTTGAGTAGCATGTTATCTATTAGAAGAGTGGCTTTTGTTTGGGGCCGGAGCCCAAAGAGGTAAACCGGGTAACCTTCAGAAGTGATTTTTAACAACTGAAAATTAAAAGTAATGTACTTAGATGACTAGGATGCATTTCACATTAATCAAGATAAATTAACTTCACTCATAGGCACAAGGGCTTGTTTAGACTTGGGGTGAGTGAGAAGGCTTGGAATGGCAAGATCAACTATCTTGTCCGTACGAGAGGTAGTTGATTCCGCTTGAGTGAGTATGAGGGCCGTGATTCGGTTGAGGTCACTAGGATTACTTGTGTCGGAGCCTATGAAGAATGCCCAGAGGAGATCTCATGACACACCTTGCGATGACACTCTATCTAGGATAACACTGAGTATGTTGTGTGTATGGATTCTTTAGCACACTTGTTTATAATATGTCTAGAAGCAATGTAACCATGATTAGTGTTAGACTTTTATTGTGCATATGTGTGGTTGAGTCAGTTGGAGCCAATATGAGTCTGCCTTTGGTTAGAGGTGAGGTAGTAGATTTCTTGTCCATGTTGCTTTGTTACTATCTCCTAGCATGGGGGGTGAGCCTTTGGGTACCACTTGGTTGGGAGGAACATGTACCAAAACCGTTGGGTCCCCCTTGATCTTCAGTACTTGGTGGCGAGACATCCAAATGGTCAGCTCGTGGATCTTGTTATTATTTCTTGTACTTTGTATTTCAAATTGTAATGATGTTGATTATACCCCTCTTGAAATGATGAGGTGGATTTATGTAAATTGTAACTCTGATGTATTTATGTCTCATTCTGGGAATGAGTGTTGAATCAGTTAATCATGTAATGGGTTTATGTTTTGATATTATATTCCTATCTTGGTAATTATTTATGTTGAATGAATGCTTACTTTTTGTGTTATTTATTGCAAGGTAATTTAATTGATGTATGTTAATGGGGATTTAAGTAATCCCAGTTGCGTAACCTTAGGGGATGTTGTCAATTATAGTTGAACATGTATGTTTAATTCACTTTATTAAAAAAAAAATTTAGTATGCTTTTTTAGCGAATTGAACTTTCTCTAGGGTTGCGTGGCGGGGCATTACACCATGGATCTAAGAGACAAGGTATGACAAAGTGAAATTTCCATCATGCAAAGACAAGGTAGATTCCAAAGATAGGTGCATGAGATACCAAACATGATAGTGGGTATGTTGATATACAATACAAAAGATTTTATTTATCATGTTGATGTTAAGTGTCAACAGTATCATTTCATGATGTTTCAAGTTCTTAGTCAGAGAAGAATCATTGAGCAAAATTACAAAGTTCAACTTTGGTGAGGATTAGGGTTGTTAACTTCATAACATAAAAAAATGTGCATTATATACTAGGGTTTATCCCCTATGGAGGATTCTCAAAGGAAAAATTATTTTTGTTTTAATTTAACGTTGACCTGCTCTAAAAGGTTAAGTGCCACTTAAGTGAACACTTAAGGGAATTATTTACATCAAGTGACCGACCCTTACTCCTTTGTCAACTGGCTCAATAGGTTAAGAAATCTTTTTCATACTGCCTATTATAAAATCAATGGTTACAATTCAGTTTAAAACTTGGCAGGATTTAAAGATATAAGGACCTCATTCAAAACTGAAAATGGTCATTCCCAGTGCATGAAATTTGACATGCATTCTAATGTCTTCATTTTCTTGTAACTGTTTTCCTGTACACACTATTTGTATAAAGGATCAATTCAAGTTATGTGTGTGGGTTTCTGATGTGAGATGTGCTCTGTAAGAATGTGTATGAAGGCATTGAAACTATTTTAGTGTTGATTTTATGCAAATAGAAGAAAATTTTTATGGTTGAAGTTTTGTTTGATGGAATAGGGCTGAGAAATGCATAAATAGGAAAATGATGTGTGTTGAATTGTAGATGTAAAGGTAGATCACTTGATCAACATTATATAGAAGTTTGAATGTTATCTTTTGAATGACAATTCTTTTTCAAGTGTGATCTATTCTCTACACAAGTTCTATGTGATAAGAGAAAGATTATAGATGACTTAAATGTAAAAATGTGTCTTGAATAGTTTGTGGATGCTTTGTACAAGAAGTTGAATAAAATGTTATTTATATGAAGTGATATTCATTGTTGTAATTAATTAATTCATCATTTAGAGCATGTAATAGTCAGGATGTGTCCAGAGGTTTTTTTCTTGCACTTTTGTATGTAGATATCATTATTCCATGATTTCCCATTGTGTTAGTAGGTTTCAACTATATGTTGGTGCAGAAATAGAGTAGTGGTTTGTATTAAAATAGAGTAATGCTCTAAAATTTTTTATTTCTCTTGAGTGTACTGAAGGTGGTGTATGTTTTCCAATGAGGCATCTTATGTCTGTCAGTGAGACATTGAATGTAACCAATAAGGTTCTTGGGGTTTGTTAGTGAGACAAAAAGTATAACTAGTGAGGTTCTTGTTTAGCTAGTGAGGCATCAATAAAGTGAATATTTCAAGAGTGGTTTTTTATCCCTTTTAAGGGTTTTCTACTCATAACCTCCGTGTCTTGGCTTCTCTTGTTTTTTGTCATTGATAAGCTATTCTTGCTCAATTTTATTGATCTAGTTTATGTGTTTGTGATTCACTCAACATTAAATAATTATGGTGTTTGAAGTCATCTCAAAGGATTTGTGTGAATTCATTCATTTAAAATATTGATTTGCAATTAGATCACCGATTCATGCTCCCCTCTCAGTGATCATGTACTCTAACAAGTGGTATTAGAGCATTAGGTCCCTTTGCATAAGTGTATCCAAATTGGGAGATTCTGGTAGTGGAGTACCTATCATGGAAAAAAGAAAAAGAAATAAAGGAAAAATAAATACTCAACATAGTACTAAACAAAAAACACTACTTGAACCTGTAGACATGGAAAATGTACAAGCTCGTCTTGGCACACCTGATCCCGATTACTAATAATGTTTCCTCTTAAATCACATTCTCATCATTTCATCACATTCTATCTCTTAATCTAATGAATCATTATTCATATAATTAAGTCATTCTCACCTCCTTTGATTAAATTAATCAGTTTAATTTAATTAACCCTACATTACTGTTTAATTAAATAAATCATTTTATTTAATTAAAATCTCTAAAGTCCTCCTATTAAATTAAATAAATCAAATCATTTATTTAAATCTAACACATTCCTTCTTTATTAAATAAATCAAATCATTTATTTAATGAATCATTTCCTCTCAATTTCTGACTTAAATCAATTCATAAATCTAAGTCTAAATTGTCACATCACCTAATTCTTCATTAAATTAATCAAATCCATGATTAACTTAATCCTTCTCACTAAAATCCTCTAGAGAATGCAACTTGCACAATAAATCAATTACTTTGATTTATTAATTCTCCTATTTTCCCTCACAAAGCATCAAAAAGGGAATATTCCTCTTTTGAATTCAAAAAGTCCAAGTGGACTTGGTCCTTCCAACAAGGCATTAAAAGCCTCTTACATGTCCTTGACCTTGAGCCAAGTGACATTAACTTCATTCCTTTTCCCTCTTCAACATGTCATTTCTCAAGTTTGAAATGCCATCTAATTGCATTTATTGGCACATTGGCCAAAACTTGCACATTCCTCACCCAATCACATTTGGACAAGTGGCACAATGCCATTGGACTATCTTTTGTCCCACATTACTTGCTTCCACTATCTCTTCCAAGATTTGAATCTATAAATTGGAGACTCTTCTCCTCAATCTTCATCCACAACTCATATGCAAAGTTACTCTCTCCACATTGAGAGCTAATTTTGCCAATTTCATCCAATCATCCACCATATTTGAGATTTTGCAACAAGGTTATGCTCAAATCTCTTTGGAGATTTGACCATTTCTCTCATTTAATCAAGCATTGCAATTAGGAATTGGGAAATGGCCAATTGCAACATACCATTGGCACCAATTCCCCCATGGAATCAACATGCTATTTGCTTAATTAGGATTTACATAAGTTTTCATTTCTCATTGTGTTCTTCATTTCCTAATATAAGTTTTAGATAGATGGATTTCATGGGGAATCTCTCATGCTTGTTTCAATGTATTTGATCTAACATACTAATCATGTTTGTTGTTCATATGCATTTGCAGGTTTAGGGGTTCACCATTTTGGCACTAGAAGGAGGGCAGTGAGTTGAAAAATCAAATCACGTTTTCAAATTTTGCAGTTTCTAATTTTTTTGTTGTTGCAGACACATGAAAACTAGCCTGCGCGGTGCCATATCATGCCGCCCTCAGTTCCATGGCACAATATCCTGCCGCTTTCAGTTTTGTGGCTCCCTATCGACCCGTGGTTACATTTTCCAAACTACGCCATGGGAATTCCCACCTGTCTATTTTTAAATTTCTTAACCTTGCCACGCAGGTCCTAACTCCGTCGCCTTCACCACCATGGCACTATTTTGAACTGCGCGTTCTCCAAACTCCATCGCGCCACTGTTCCCGCCTATAAATTTTAAATTTCTAAAGTAATCTGCTTCTAAACTGCACCACAGACCTCTGTCTCACCGCTTTTGTGCCCTCTGTTTGTGTAGAGCGCTATATAATGCTGCCTATCTTCCAAACTCCGTTGCTTCTCCAAACTTTGCCACCTTTCCAAACTATGCCATAGGAAGATAGTAAAATTTAAATTAACATGTGCTTTCTAAGTTCAGGATTTTTTTTTTAACCTTTCAATTTAATTTCCTATCTTTATAGCTCTTTGTTTTACTATCATTTTACAGGTTGGAGCAAAGGAAGGAGTCATTATGACATCATGTTTACAAAACCAAAGTGTTTCTAAACACTAAAAGTGTTCTTTAACACTTCTTGAGAAAATTTGTTAAAACCTTTGGCCTTAGGAAAACTAATCTTACTTTGGGCTTAAAAAAAAAAACATTCAAATTTTCTTTTATATCATGTTCATTTTGTGCAAAGTGTTTCTAAACACTTAAGTGTTCTTCAACACTTTTTAAGGAACTTGTTAAAATCTTTGACCTTAGAATACTAAATTTTCATTGGGATCTAAAAAGAACAAACAAACTTTATTTTTTTTATTTTTTAAGGGGCTAAAAAGAATTTTAGGCAAATACACTAGAGTTGGTTTGAAAGGTAATAATTGAACAAGGCAATTTCACACTTCATTTGGTGCTTTTAAAAAGAATTCATCATTGCTTTGAAGGTTAAAATGAACAAGTGTCTTTTATGTTTTGCAAACTTTTTTACAAATTAACATCATTAAAATGTGTATGCGCTTCTCTCGCACTTTATAGCGATCTTGAGAATCAAAAGCATTTTTGTGATATTAATTTGTCAAAAAGATTGCCTCCACATTTCAATTTGGGCACTTAAAATTGAACAAAGCATGCGAGTGTGAGCACGATATATTGCGGAGGTTCTCCCCTTTGTTTTTCAATGAAGGTTGTGTGAACGACGGGATATGTTAGCTCACTTTTGTTTATCTTAGAGGGCCTGCCTTGTGGGAAAAAGTAATCACCCAAGGGAACGACCCAACCGGGAACACGCTAAAGCCAAGCGACTTCCAACCGGTATATAAGTGTGGATATTGGAACAAAGGCCAATATCACGAGGATTATTCCGACGAGATGGACAACAATGGACTCTCGCCGATGTTGGATAATCCCCCACGAACGGAATGCCTGAATTAGAACCCCTTGTTTAGAAAAAGGCCAAAACCTTGTCTATCTTGTTGGTGCAAAAGGTCATGTCCTTTGAAGCCGCCCCACATTATACATGCGGTCTTGTTGTGGAAATGGAAAGTATGCCATGGGAGATTCATGGGTACTAATGCTTGGCTGACCCGAATAAGTGAGTGTCGTGGAGGGGAGCCAGTGTGGTCAAGCATTTAGCCATTCGCACAAGATATGCGCAGCTGGATTTATCCAAGTGGGAACCCAACAAGATATTGCCTCATCAACCTAGGAGTGTAAAAGTGCTTGGAAAGAACACATTGCTTGATCTTGAAAACATTTGAAAAATGAACATACACAAAAACCTTGAAATTTCAAACACCTTGTGGGAAACAAATACCTATTGACGAACTTGCCCACTCTTGCTTTCCCTAGGAATCACATTCCTAGAGGTTTCTAAGTGTACAAGTTCTACCATCATTTGTTTCCAGTAAGGATAAACATAAGGAAACTTTTGCCCTATTTTCCTTGATTTCCACACAAAGGACCTTGTGGGATGAGAAAGAGAATGGGACACTAGACATATAGTTTGAAAACCTAAGCAAGCAGGTGTCTTGGATAAAAAGAACCTCATCTAACCAAGATAAAGAGACAAATTGAATTACACATGTGTTGTTGACAATGATTTCCCGCAAGATTAAAATCCCAAAGCCAAAGTTCAAAAAAGTGAGTCTAAAAATCCGTGAGCAACATCTTGAGATGCTCCTTGAAGTAAGGGAGAGACTTGTATACAATTTCTACAAAAAATCCTCAAGGAACAATCCCGCATTGTATGCATTTTATTGCCAACAAAATCCCAAACTTTTTCAAAGGTTTGCATTTCTCCCATAGGAAGTCTAGCATGTTCTTCAATACCGAGGTTTGGTAGAAAGAGTCGCATCTAGGTTAAGGTTCAAGATCAAAGTTGTCATTCCCATTCATTCCTCCATCAAATCAAGTCTCATTTCATCATCAAACCTTTTGAGAAACTCTAGAATCAATCATCACACTAAACTTTGAAGGCTAAATCAACATCATCATATCTTGGCTTAAACACACTTAGCCAGCATAGTCTTAAACCATTGGACAAATTTTCTTTGAGATAACACAACTTCTTAAAGTCTATTAGTTCTTAAACACATTGGCATAACACACTTTGTCCATTCATCCATTTGTGCAAGTTCCCTTAGGATAACACAACTTCCTAGGGAAAACAACTTCACAACAATCTTGTTTGACTTAACGCATCTAGTCAAATTATCACAATCAATCAAATCAAGAGCCCTTACAAAGTTTAGCATACCTTCAAAGGTTCTCCAAAGGTTTCACTCACTCATCCCATCCATTTAACCCATCACCATTATCACCATCTTTGATCTTTTAACTTCCCTAGTTCTTCTCTTTTGGACCTAAAGGATTAGGATCGAACAAATCCCTATTTTTTTATGGTCCAAACAAGATCTCAACACAAGGACATGGAGAATATCAGAGAAATATCAACTTCTATGGACATGAGTCATCTAAACACCGAAGTGAACCTAGCGGGATCAAGCAATCCCCCAAGCAACTCTCCCTTATCATCACAAAATCCTCAAGAGGAGAGTCATCAAGAGGACAACACAAATGAAGACATGGGGATGACACCAAATGAAATCATGGAAATGGTTCAAAATCTAGAGAACCACAAAATTGTTAGTGCTATGTTCAAATACCTAAATATGATAGCAAGAGGAGGGGTCATGCCCCCTCCTAACCTTAACACAAGCACTAGTATAGATGCATCCCCATTGTCAAACATCAATCAAGAAGTACCTTGCACCACATTAGTCATCACACCAACCTCCCCGAATGTGAACAAGGGGAGTACCATGTTCCAGGAATTGCAAAAACATCACCTTGTGGCTAATAAAGAAGCAATCATCACCCCCACACCGGCTACATCTATTCCAGAAAACCCATCTCACCCTTACGTCCCACTCACATTTCATAATCCCATTGGTTCATCCTCATTTCACGCCACACTAGCCTATCAATTGAACATACCAACTGCCCCACCACATGAGGAAGTTGGCTTGTTTGGAATGACGGAAGCTATCAATCCTTTCTCTTTCCAAATTGGTGCATCATCCCTTCCCCCGCTTCCTTTCGCCTCCGCATCACCTCTTGGAATGGGTCTTCCACCTTTACCCATCGAAATTTTTGCCAATCCAAGCAATCCGACCACCACTTTGAACCTGCTTCTTTAGCCCATATCCTCACAACAAATCATAACTATTCTTGTCACCACGGTTAATGCATCTATTGGTCCTCAAATCTCCCAAAGCATGCCTCCTCAAGGACCAATCATCTCAAACACCCCTCCGACAACCCAAATCACAATCACCACCACAATCCCTCCACCCACCATGATAGTTGGCATGATTCTTGTTCCACTACCAATCCCACCAAAAGCCAACCCAACAAATTCATTCACCACTCTAATCCAAACCCTCCAAAAGGCCAACCAACAAAGAGTACTACAAAAAAAGTAGCAAGCCCAAGTGCAAGCGCAAGCTCAAGCTCAAGCCTAAGCCCAATCACAAACTCAAGCTCAAGCGCAAGTCCAAGCCCAAGCCCAAGCGCAAGCCCAAGCTCAAGACCAAGCTAAAGCTCAAGCCCAACAATAGGCATAAGCTCAATACCAGGCGCAATTGCAAGTGATCCACCTACAAGCCTACCAACAAGCCCTGCAAGAATTTCAAGCACAACACCAAGCTAAACAACATGATTTATTGGCACAACAACAGCTCGACCAACAACAAGCATTGTTGGTGCAACATCAGCTAGACCAACAACAAGCGTTACTAGCTGAACAATAGCTTGACCAACAACAGGCTTCATGGGAACAACAACAGATGGACCAACAACAAGCGCTATTGGAACAACAACAACAAGATCAACAACAGGCATTGTTGGCACAAATGCAAGCTTACAAACAAGCCTTAAACACACATCCAAGCTTGCAGCAAACACCCATTAGTACTCCTCCCACCACGTGCACTCCCCAAATGCCTTACAACTCATTCATCCCACCCATCGATCCAAGCAAAGATGTCGCAACACAAATCAAACTACTTTCACAGCAGGTGTTGGACTTGCAAGCAGGAAAAACCACAAGGACACCAAGAAACTTGTGCCCCTATCCATTTGATAGAAGTCTCACCATGGTACCGTTCCCAAAGGGATTTGAGATCCCCAAATTTGATAAATACAATGGAATGGGCAACCCTGAAAACCACGTCAAGGAATTTCAAGTGCACTACATGGAAGTTGCATATGATGACACGTATCTAATGTGGCTCTTCCCTCGAAGTATGATTGGTCTAGCTATGGAATGGTTTTCTCGCCTACCCACGGGCATTAAAACATTCAAAGAAATAGTGGAGGCTTTCCTTAAAAATTACGCTTTTAATATGGGTGCAGATGTCAGTTTAGAAGAACTATCTGCACTCAAACAAAGAAAAGGAGAGCTATTCACATCCTTCTTGCAAAGATGGCGATCCAAGGCCAATCAGAGCAAATGGACTATGCCAGAGGAACAAGTTTGCACCATCATAGCCAGTCTAGATGAAAACTTGGCGTTCTACCTAAAAATGTAGTGCATCACATCTTATGATCAACTAATTCCAAAGGTGCTCAACATCGAAAGAGCCCTTACTGCATGAGGAGGCACACCAACATTCACTCCACTGCAGGATAACCGTCCATCTAACAACTACAATTGTAAACCTTGAACATGGTCGAGGAATAAAAATATCATGAACGATGGCGTGGTCGATGCTAAGGTGGTCAATAGTGCCCCTAAGCAGAAAATCCCAAATCATCAACCACAAAATCATAATCGCAACAATGTGCAAACTAATGCGGTAGTAGCACAGTCACAACCACCTTCCACCAGTCAAGTCAACAATGTGGGTAATCAAGGAGGACCACCTCCCCGTAATAAGTTTCCCCCCAAGAGGAAGTTCACAGCACTTGGTGAATTGATTGAGTCTGTCATGAAGAAACTGGTCAAAGAGAACCTAATCAAAATCTCTAACTCTGAACAATACATGAAGCCCATGACCAAATCACCATGGTACAATGAGAATCTCCTATGTGACTTTCACAAAGTCAAAGGACACACCACTGCCAACTACATGAGACTCAAAAATATCATTCAAGACCTCATTAAGGATAAGGTCATCAACATCGAGTAGCCGACCAGAAACCAAGACCTAAAAATCTACACGAATCTGATGCCGAATCATAACCGAGGGAACAATCAGGGAAATAACCAAGGGAATAATAAGGGTAAACAAAAGTATGCTAGTGCTAATCTAGTATATGAGGAGATAGTAGGATATGTCAATGAGATGGTCATCGTCATAAATATCAAGGGAGCCAACAATGACTGTGGAGTCACCACATGAGGCGGAAAGGTTACCATTGCTGGGGCACCTACTAAGACCCCCATTACCAACACAAAGGCCATCCCCTATGATTACAATGTAATTGACCAGCTGAAAAGAACACCCACACAAATCTCCATCATGGAACTACTAAAAATCTCTGCCGCCCATAGACAGATCCTGGATGAAGCACTAGCTGTGTCTACCGTTGCTGCCACCCTTGACACAAAGCAATTTTAGGCCTTGGTGGGTAACATCGTTACCCCAAATCTCATCACATTTTCCAATCAAGACTTCCCTCCGCAGCCATCTCATAATCATGCACTCCACCTCCAAGTCCTAATCCACAAAAAGAAAGTCAAATGGGTCCTAGTAGATGGAGGTGCAGGCCTTAATATTTGTTCTCTAAAACTTATAAAGAAATTGGGATTCGCTGAGGATTCCATCAATAAGAACAAAAGCATCACCATAAGAGCATATGATGACTAGGAAAGAGTGTCTCAAGGCACTATCAAGATCCCCATCCAAGTGGGGCCAGCAACCATGGAAACCACCTGTTAGGTCCCTGACCTCGACTTACCATACAACATCCTCCTGGGACGCCCATGGATACATGGAATGAAGGAAGTGGCCTCAACCTATCACCAGTGCATTAAGTTCTCATATCAAAATGAGGAGATTACTATACATGGGGATCCCAAACCTTTTTCCTATTGCAAAAACTTGGAAGCCAAGTTTTACAAGATCCCTCAAGTACCTAAAAATGATGAAGGACCATCCACTTCATACATAGACCCAACTAATCTCGCCTCCACTTCTGCGACAGAGACACCCGCCATCCCTGACATATCCGAGATCAAAAACATGATACAGGTCAATGGATGTGGCGATTGTAGAATGAAGAGAAATGCTTTTGTTGTAGGAGAGTTACCACAATCTCCTAGGTCACATGGGCAACCATAATTGATTCAAACACCTGTTCACACTAGAACGGAACCCTCTGGATTCCACCATTTGGGGGGATCTCAGTTGGGAGAATGTGGATGAGGAGGACATCACAAACACTCTGTACCAAGATGAAAGACCCACTCCCACCCTACCCATGGAGGAAACAAACAGAGGGTTACAAATGATGTTCGGCATGGGGTATAACAGGAATGAAAGCCTAGGAAGAAACGATGATGGATGGTTGGAGCCCATCATTGTGGAAAGAAGAACGCAGAACCTTGGCCTTGGGTATACTCCTCTGAGTATAACCCTATGTGGCAGAGGTACTCCCAGAAGAGTAGTCCAGTCCTCTCCTCGGGTAACAACAACCACTCCTAGACCACTCGTTTACTTAGGTATCTCGCTCGATAATTACACCTTTGACGTCACTAATGTTCCTAATAGTGACGATGATGATACTATAGCGAGTCTCCCTAGGCTTTTCGAGGATTCCACTTTGCTCATGATTAGTGCCTCACTCGTTGAGTCAAACCAACCAACCCACCAAATCACCTTATTACACCCCCAACTCATCGATCATGACCAACAGGGACCACTGATTCTAGACTCGTTCAAAAATGATGAGGCCCTCTCGGAATTCATGGGACTAAGGGATATAGTTCCATGCGGAGATCACAAGGCTGGATTCAACATCACACTGGACACACAAGCATACTATGGGGAGACGATTGAGTCCTTCAATCGCAAAAGAAAAAGATCGATAATAAGCTCGGAGTTATTGAGTGAAAACCACACTATGACACTCTCTAACCATAAAATAGTAAAAATAAAGGATGCATCCAAGGGTGAAAACCTCTCTGAGGCACTAGAGGATGAAGGGTTCAATCTCCCCCTACTGCTCTACATCAGGAGAAATCGGCAGTATTGGCAAAACAATGCAACTCGGTCGACTTAGGAATAGAATCAAAACCACAAATTACCTTCTATGCAGAATCCCTCCTAGTAGAAGAACAGGAACTATTGGTAGCATTCCTAAAGGAGAGAAAGGTAAATTTTGTGTGGACCTATGCAGACATGCCAGGCTTGGACCCTGAAGTAGTAGTTCATCATTTGGCCGTTTACCCCGGAGCAAAACCAGTTAGAAAAAAGCTAAGGAAGATGCACTCACAAATAGCCTTGCTTGTAAAGATTGAGCTGCAGAAACTTCTGGATGTTGGCTTCATACGCTCGATCAACTATCTAGAATGGGTATCAAATCTCGTATCGGTCTCAAAACTGAAAGGGGGCATCCGCATCTGCATTGATTTCAAAGACCTAAACAAAGCATGTCCCAAGGATGACTTTCCACTACCCAACATTGACATGATAGTGGATATGACGGCCGGACATGAGATGCTTTCCCTAATGGATGGCTTCTCGGGGTACAATTAGATAATGATCGCAAAAGAAGACCAACACAAGACAACATTCACATGTCCTTGGGGCACCTACTGCTGGAACGTAATGCCATTTGGGTTGAAGAATGCAGGAGCTACCTACCAAAGAGCCATGACATTAATCTTCCATGACATGATCCACAAAACAGTCAAAGATTATGTAGATGACATACTTGCTAAATCAAAGAAGAGACAAGACCATATAGCAACTCTAAGTGCTATCTTTGACAGGCTCAAACAATATAAGGTTAGACTCAACCCGAAGAAGTGTGTCTTTGGGGTACAATCAGGGAAGCTGCTAGGATACATAGTTTCAATGAGAGGAATAGAGGTTGGACCCTGCAAAGGTAAAAGCAATCCTTGAAATGGAAGCACCAAGAATGTTAAAACAACTAAGAGGATTGCAAGGTAGACTCCAGTCCATCTAGAGATTCATAGCACAATTGGCAGATAAACAGATTGCCTATTCACACCTACTTCACAAGGGAGTAGCTTTCAGATGGGACGACAAATGCAGCAAGCATTCAGAAAAATAAAAGAATATCTACTTACACCACCTGTGTTGATGCCACCAATTATGGGGAAACCATTAATCCTATACATCTTAGCAACAACAGCTGCCCTGGGGGCCCTTTTAGCCCAACATGATGAAAAGGGAACTGAGCGGGCTATCTACTACATCAGCAGAACAATGGTGGGACACGAGCTCAATTACACATCAATAGAAAAAGCTTGCCTAGCACTGGTATTTGTGGCTCAGAAATTTAGACACTACATGCTAGCGCACCAAATCAAGTTGATTGCCAAAATAGACCCTCTAAAGTACCTATTGTCAAAAGCAACGCTTACAGGTAGAATGGCTAAGTGGGTAATGATATTATTTGAACATGATATCGAAGTATGTAGAACGAAAAGCCATAAAAGGACAAGTCATTGTGGATCAGCTGGCAGAAAGCTCCCCTCTACACAGATAACCCACTCATATCAAAATTTCCAGATGAGTCTCTTTTTAACATTGGTGTAGCAAACCACTAGAAGTTATACTTTGATGGCACTCACACGCAACATGGATCAGGAGCTGGTGTGTTCTTCATCACCTCGCAAGGAGACTATATACCTAGATCATACAAGCTAGCATTCCCTTGTACTAACAATATTGCATAATACGAGGCTTTGACCATAGGCCTCAAAATTGCAGCACAATGGCGAATCATGGCATTAAAAGTCTACGGGGACTCGCAACTTATCATTAACCAGGTCAACGGTGAATACCAAATGAAGGATGATAAGCTCACACCATACAAGAAGGTGGTAGAAAGCCTAAAAGAATCATTTATTGAAATCACCTTCGAGTAGATACCAAGGACAAACAACAGAGTGACCGATGCAATGGCGACAATTGGATCCTTACTAGACATCCCTCGCAACGTCTCAAAACATGAATTCCTTGTAGAACATCTTCTCATACCCACATTCAAGGTACCAAAGTCAGAATACGCGTGTGAACTCGTTGGTCTCGATGATCTTTGGTATCATGATATATACACCTACCTAAAGATAGGAATCCTCCCCACTGACATCACTCCGAACCTAAAATGCACTTTTGTCAAAAGGACTTCATGATTCGTCATCCTAGGAGAGACCCTTTTCCGTAGAAGTACTGATGGAACCTTGCTACATTGTTTAAAACCCGAGGAAGCTTTGACTGCTCTAACTGAGGTACATAATGGCACATGTGGGTCACACTCAAGTGGTATGACCTTGGCCAAGAAGTTGTTGAGAATAGGGTACTACTGGCCAATGATGGAAAGAGAAGCACACAACTTTGTCAGAAAATGCCTACAATGTCAATAGCATGGAGATCTTATTCATGCACCAGCTCAAGAACTGTATCCTATTGTTACACCTTGGCCCTTTTCACAATGGGGGATCGATCGCATTGGTAAAATATTGCCCACCTCATCCAAAGGCCACAAATTCATCATCACCGCCACTAAATATTTCACAAAGTGGGTCAAAGCAATTCCCATGACCTACATCACGAGGAAACAGATATCTAAATTCATCCTGAACTACCTCATTTGTCGGTATGGTGTCCCTCGATCCATTATCTCTGATAATGGGACACCTTTCAAGAATTAAGATGTCTGTGATTTGTGTGAAAAAATTAAAATCCAACACCGCTTTTCCACTCCATACTATCCACAAGGCAATGGCCAAGCAGAAGCTTCAAATAAAACCATTATGAAAATCCTCAAGAAAACAGTCAATGACTCTGGTCGTGACTGGCATCTGCAGCTAAATCCCACCTTATGGGCCTACTGCACCAGCATCCACACACCAACAGGTGCCACCCCTTTCTCCCTGGTCTATGGGTTAGAAGCCATCCTCCCCATCGAGATCAAGCTCCCGTCACTAAGGATATCACTGCAAAACATCATTATAGATGAGGAATACACGATCACAAGACTCAATGAGCTGGAATTACTAGATGAAAGGTGCATGGATGCCCTTAATCATCTACAAGTGTACCAGAATCACCTAAAAAGTCGATACAACAAGAAGATCAGATAACACACTTTCCAAGTTGGTGACCTCGTGCTGAAAGAAAACCAAAAGAATGTACCAAATCCAAATACAAAGGGAAATTTTCAACCAAACTGGCTGGGACCTTTTGTCATCAGCACTAGTTACAAATCGGGGGCATATCAGTTGTCGACACCTGAAGGCGAACCCCTGCAGGAGCCCATGAATAGCTCGTACCTCAAAAAGTTTTATGCCTAAATCTTACAAGGTATAGAACCAGAAAATACATAAAAAATCAGAAAAAGTCTTGAAAAAATGGTTACCTTGATGAAAACCTGGCAAACAGGCATCTTGGCAACAACAAAAAAAATCAAAAGATCAAAAAAAAATCCAAAAAAATCAGAAAAGGATTGAAAACAGTAAAGAAAAAAAATCGTCCTCTAGTGAAAACCACTTCAGTGGCGCTTTGGACAAGTACCTTGGTGAAAACCTGGCAAACAATCTATTTGCCCATCTAGTCTGCATCTTAAGTCAGTCCTTTAACCAATAAAATGGCAATCCGTTTGTCCATCTTATCATCAAGTCAAATTTGTCGTCAGTCAAACTACGTGGTCTCTGCATGTATAACGTAGGCAAGGCTAATCTATGGATCAGCTCCTGAGACCCCAAAGATAGGTCTTTAAGTTAGT